>NAGG01000428.1:0-49434 GCA_003031705.1 Calonectria naviculata
CCTCTCTATTGCTCAGATTTAACATGCCTAATCCGGCCCGCAATATAAACCTCTCGGTTTACCTTGCAGGTTAGGTCTGACCGTCACACATCGTGCTACTCTTCGCGACCCGCCTGACTCCAAGGTAACTTAGGGCTAAATTAGATGGGGCACAATGTAAATGATATATGATACACCACTCATGCCACAGCAGCCTCTGTAATCACCCGATGCGTATCTTACGAACCACACCACCGCTCGCTTCTTTCCTTCTCAGCGAGGCCCCGAGCTGCCCATACGGTGGACTGTGGTGGAAATTAAGCGGCACCCGCACAAATTTAATTGTACTTCTTGTCTCTTTTGGGGTTGGTGCGTATAATCTGTAACACTGGTAATAAAAGCTATGCTGGCACTGAATTTGTACAGTGTCACGTGTACTTTGAGCCATCTCCATCAATTTATTTTTTTTTCCGGTAAAAAAAGGAGGGAGACTGAGTGGTGGGAAATGAGACTACAGGAAAAAAATCTTGGTTTTCTTTTCCGAATAATCACTCCAGTATCTTCTTGCATCTTACTTTGTCTTGGCAGTCAGGAGATGCCCTTGACCGAAAAAAGAAAACTGCATTCGTCGTCGTTAGCGTCGCGTCGGAGGTTGTGCTGTAGCCGAAATTGCAATTGTCATCCCCCAGTGCATCCTAGTCAGAAATTACTGTGACTTATGCCACATTGTCTGAATGTGGCTCGGGGCCGGATATGATTGAATGATAGCTCAAAAGATAGATTGTTGATCGGTGAGCCGCCTCACCTCAGTTCTCGGTGTAGCCAGGACATGTCTTTCTGGGGCCAGGGTGGGGATGTCTAGGGTCGGAGTACACTGCTGAAAATGGGAATTGCGGGGGAAGAAACGGAGATTGTCCATAATAGGTCACCAGTGCGCCGCAGCCGGTGCGCTCTTTCGGTCTCTCTGTCACAGTTGCGAAGACACCAACGCTAGTCCTTGTAACATGTCATTTGGGTCCACCATGGGATGATTGACGTTTCTTTTCTGAATCAAAGCGCTTAGAGATTGGGAAGAGGGATACCTGAAGGGTTCACAAGTCTGGGATTATGACCCATGCAGTTAAATTAGTGCCGCGCATATTTCAACTGCTAGGTAAGCGACCGTTGATATTATGCTCAAGATTATTTCGGCATCTAGAGCATGCTGTAGGCCTCGCATGTGTACCCATCTCTGAGCAACTCGGCGTTTTTGTCTCACCCACCCATAGCCCTGCCCCAAGCCTGTTGACGTGCAAATGGCTCCGCATGTCGACTCTCTGAGACAGCCCGTCAACACATTCTTTGCATACATTCACCTGAGCGCCATCTTGGGATGGAATTCCGCCCAGATCCAGGCGTTATCACCCCAATCTACTTTCCGATAAATCAATTTGGCAAAAAGTATCCCCATCGCCGTGTTTCAACCAAATTTCTTGAGATGAGTAGAGGAGCACATGGCCAGGGTAATGAAATGATGATCAATGACGATACTCTGTTTCGCACAATCTGTCGTCATTGTAATATATTGATTATTATAATTTACTATACATGCATCTCTTAACAACCAGCAACGTTCGTTCTGGCATTAGGGGCTGAAGCGACAATAAATATGCAGTACACACGCACTGCAAATCTGATCAAGATCTTCGTTCGAACCTGAGAATAGGCTCCATGCGCCCACCATCTCCTAGTCCGGTTTTCCAAATAAACTTCTTCACCCTTTGACAGTCCCACCCTTCAACCACCGGACATGTTTTCAGACCTTCATTTTCCACCTCGACAAGCCACAAGTTAGGGAGAAGACCACCTTTAACCAGGTCATGAAGCTCAATGATTTCGCCGAGGTACATTTGACTTCCTTGTTCACCCATATCGCTACCATAGAAATACAAAGTCTCGAGCGAATCTGGGAACGCTTCGCTAAGAGACAGCACTCCATCGGAGCCAACCACATCTTCTCGATCTATCTTGAGGTGGCGCAGTGAATTCATCTCCCGAAGAGATCCAAGCATTCTATCCCAGCACACGCTATCATCGGTGAGATCGAGGCTCAAGTCTGTAAGGTTTTTCCCGTGGGCGCGAAGCAAGTCGCCGATATCATGTTTATCCACTTCTACGCTAGCTTCATCGCCCCAGTCCTGAAACTCCCCCCAGCGCGTGGCTGTAGCCTTGATCGATAGACTCCGAAGGCCTTGACATTGGGTCATGATGTGGGTCATGCCAGGGTAGTCAATGAAGCAGTCTGGGAGCTCCAATAGTTCCAGCTCAAATGTTCTGTGAGGTTGGTCCATTTGGATGATAGATTGTGCCGACCACTCGACACCATGCAAGCGAAGCTTCTCAAGCGGAGGATGGAACAGAATAGTTTCTAGTTGATGTATACCAATAATTTGTCCGATGGCGGATTCATATCGGATACGTATTTCCTTGAGATGGGGAAAGGCGGTGTTTGTTTTGGGTGCAGAGGCGGTCAACATATTCGACCAAGACTGTAGAGTAATCGCATCGGCCATGCATTCGACCAATCTCGTATTTTGTACGGACTCCAGGATAGCTTCAATAGGGGCCTTGAACGGATCTTGTGGCTGTGCCATTTCGATGCCGACCAAATCCTCGACGTCCAGGGTGGAGCATTGGATGCCGTATTTGTTTGGACGTGGCTTCATGGCAAGGGATATTTGTTGCACCGCCTTTCCAAGCCCTGGGAGTGAATGGAGTGTTCTTGCTAGAAATACGTGGCTTCGGGTGATGTTTGCTGTTCCTTGCAGTGAAATCACGCGGTACATGAGGGGCTGGGCAACACGGCAAAATTGAGTTGAGACTAAGCACAGCGTCTTCAGCATCTCGAACGGCGACCAGTCCATCTGGCGCCCACACTGCCACCACCCATCGGCAGGCAGCTCCCATAGGAAATACTCAAAGATGAGGCGCAGAACATCGTCGGGGAGTGTGGTTGTCGTCATTGTATTGCTCATGGAGGAGTTGGCCGAGGCGGAGTCGGCAGATTGGCCGATAAGAACAACATTGGCCACAGCGTCGTACGAGGCTGAAGGATGACTAAGAAAGCCACTAGCCAACCAACGGGCGGAATCTAAGACATGGGGCACAGCTACTTGCCGGGAATAGAGGCCAGAGGGCAAGATTCAGCAATAAGTTCGTCCCAGGGCAGCTGTCAGCTTGGTAGGGAGGTAGGCATGGCCATGGTAAAACAGCGCCATCTCAAGGGTATGTAGATCTCCCCACCGGCAACAATGTCGGCGCAGAGCTTCATTATTCCCGGCGCCACTTGGCCCAAGTTTGTGTCCCATCACGACGTTGCATCACGACTCCCAGATTGGACTAGGGATGACAGAAAGTGGAGAAGCACACCCATTTTACGCCCCCTGCGAGAAGATGACTTTGGCCGACCTCGTCACCTCAGCGAGTCCACGGCCGTGCAGTCTCGTCGCAGACGCATGCAGCATCCTTCGAAATGGAACCGGAGCAGCCCAAGGGCGGCCAGCGCACTAGGAAATACCACACACGCAGCCGGGCGGGATGTCTTACTTGCAAGAAGCGTCACGTCCGATGCGATGAAGCTTACCCAATATGGTGAGATCGTGCTCCCCCCTCACCCGGCTATCGCGGCCCAGTCCGTCGACAGACATATAAGCTTGACGGCAACGTTGGCTAACTGCGGGATAGCGCCAAATGTTCAACGACCAGGAGGAAGTGTGAATTCCCCCCGCCTGACCCTTCACTTCGGGATCGGAGGGCCCAGCAGCTCCCCGGCGAACAGCAGCCGTGGGATCTCAGATCAGGCGAGCCCGTCTCACTATCCATCCCTGTCGACGTGAACCCCGTGGACCCGTTCAACTGCCTCCCAGTTGAGATGCCTTACAAGTCGAAACAGCTGCTCCACTACTGTAAGCCGTCTCTGGACCCATCGTGCTGACAGCCAACAATTAATCGCTCTGTAGACTCCCAACTAGATGGTGATTTTGATAGTGACACTTGCCAGAGAGCAAAGCAAACAGGCATGTGAGTTGTCATCAGTGCCCCATGTTTATCTGACCCACCTCTGAGAATAACTCCACTTGAAGCCTCCCGTTTGCGATCCAAACCACAAGCGCACTCAGAGACACATTGCTTGTAGCTGCATTGCATTATACATGGAGATCGGGGGATGACAAGACATTTACATCAACCGCGCTGTTCCATAAAGTTGAGGCCATTCGCAACTTAAACACACAGCTTGAAGCTCCACGAATAATGGACATTGGACTCTTGATAAAACACGTCGCAACTCTCATTTTTATAGAGGTATGAAACACCCATACTTAGTCTCAACAGGTAGCATTGATGGAGATCGTGATTTAACATTAGTGGCTCATTACAGTGTGCAGCCGGAAACATAGCAATTGCCGAGACACACCTAGACGGCCTTATGTCTGCCTTGGACGTCTACCGCCCATTGCTTAGTGGTAACCTCCTTCGGATGACTTTTCATGAGGAGTTGGCGCATCGATACATGATACTGTAAGTAGCCCGCAAGTGACATGGTGCACGTGCTGAAGGTCATGATTTTAGCACTTATCGATATATTTATTCCATGAAAATCCCACTTCTCGAGGGCAAAGATCTCCACAAACAGCCCGACAAATATGAGGACCCTCTTTCCAGGGTTACATCATTTTCTTCCACTGGGTTTGCAAGGGATACTGCAGGAAAGCAGAGCCAATTAAAGGCAATGGCCATGTTTCCATTCTTCTTCGCCACACTACCCGTAACAGCGCATTTCCGCAATATCAACACATCGCCAATCACTGCCTCATTGCAGTCTATATCTGATGCTGTTGGGCGTGCAACCGGAGATAAGACTACTAGTGCGTCCTGGGCTTCAATAACGGACTCGGTTCAACAGTCCGTAACAAAGCTGCACTTTGCTGTAGCCAACTCACACGTTGTCTCTTTGACCGAAGACTCTAATCCGGACCTATTATTTAGAGGAAAGTTTACTTCGTGGTGCAGCATCACAATCACTTCAAGTCTCTACTTGAATTACATTCTAGGATTCTGGAATGCAGGCCGGCCCATTGAGCACCGGCTATTTCGACGCTTAATAACCATCCTAGTGCGTGATCTTACTCACGCAGCGTACGACTCAAAAAGCCTATATGCTTCGAATTTGTGGCTGTGGCAGCATTTTATCGGCGCTTGCAGTCTCACCATCCATCTATTAGATACGCGTGAGAATGGACTGCCGGTCATTGCTGATTACTTTTCTGCTTCACTTCGACGCTGGAGTAAATGCACCGGAATTTACAGTTGGGAAGAAGTCCAAAAGCGACTCTTTAGTATAGCGTGGTATGAAAAGGACGATCAAGATATATCACCATGGGTATGGGAGCGAGCGATCATCAATGAGAAAAGAATAATCATGGGTGTCTCAAGTTCTGGCAACTAATAAAATCAAACCGAGCTAGAATATCAAAAAAGGAAGCTGAGAGATACATGTTCCTTATATATTGCCCATTGGAACATACACTTGCAGCCCTTGAATACCTAGATAACGACAGTAAGTATCGCACTCTTAATGACCGTGATCCGGTGTTATCATGGAAGAGCTATTTCTTCGAATGAAATCTAGCCTGTTTTGCCTCCAAAGCTAAATTCCCCTAGACTTAAACGTAGGTGCAAGTCACAGTATCCGAGGTGTCAGAGCAAGAGGTCAAGACAGTTCCGCTCTGTTTAATGTCCAAGATTGTAGCACCAGTGACGCCCACAGTAGATCCACTCTTGGTTGCGGAGCAAGAGGTGAATTCGACAGTGCCAAAGTCGGCAAATGGCACAAGTTCGCAGTTGTTGCTGGAGGTGCATGATTCAAAGTCCTCGACGATCCACTCGGCATTGTATTCGCACAAGCTGCCGTCGGTGACACCGGTGAATGTTTTGGAAACTGTGACTCCGGTGGTCTCGTTTTCGATGGTTGCGGTTCCAGAGGTCTTGGAAGTGGCCTTGACAGTCATTTTGATGGAATCACCTTCAGAGATGGTAATGCCGGAGAAGTCGTACGAATAGTCTGGATACCATTCATACCAAGCATCGTAGCTGACTTGGCCATTTTCAATATACCAATCGATACCAGTTTGGAGGATGGCAGTGCCACAGGTATCACCGTCAATTCCAACCCACTATGTTACAAGTTAGTAAACGGTGTCGGAGAACGTATGCGTAATCACTTACAGCAGTACCAGCAGATTCGGTGCTAGAGGACTGGGAGGTAGACAGCGAGGGAGCCTTGACAACACCCGTAACACCAGTGTATCCGGTGCCAATCCTTAGTATGTAATTAGTAACTTTTTCCTTGGCTCACGCGATTCGTGGAATATCATGAGTAGTTGAACTTACAAAACAGCACCGGCCCAGTTGGTGCTGTACTCAACATGAGCCTCGCCTGACTCGGCACTGGCCTTGATCATGGGCTGCGACTGACGCAGAGAACCTTTGGAGCCTCGGCCAGAGAGTTGTCGCTCTTGGCGTCGAGCCTCACGGCTCTCGCGGCGCTTGTCGGTCCACTTGGCTGCGAGGACACCCTCAGCAGCGACAAGACCAAGGAGGACATTGGAAAACTTCATGTTGATAAACGGGTGTACTGGGACTCTGTAGTTTTGGCTTAGGAGATATAGAATCAATTGATGTCTTGGCATTGTAGAATAGTCATGATGAGAAACCAGTCTTTAAATACTTTACTTGGTCTTGCTAGAATCATGCTCACAGTTAGAGATCACTGCAATCAACTACACCATAGTAAATCAGATATGGTTACTGAAATCGGTGTAGTGTAGACCATGCAAAGAACTTTTGACCAGATACTATCATCACCTTCCAAATAGACAGAATGTCCGCGTATTTGGCCTACAATGACGATACAATCATTCAGGATGCATCACATCTCTCACCACACAACGTGCACACAGCGGACGATTAACTAGATAAAGACAATTTGTATCCACATGTTCAGGTCAACTACAAAGATTCCTCAACAGTTCCCATTTCAAGCATCACGACAATGTTCCGCAAGGCTGTGATAGGAAGGTTATCCTATAGCAATGAAAACCGCAGTGCAACTCCAGGAGCCAGAGATCGGCAACGCGGCTAGCAAATGGTCGAGATAGGAAGGAGAGATAGGCCTTGTGCGCGACTAAAGTGGATATGGCCTAGGGTTCGGTAGTCGACAGCATGGGGGTGATGGGTGGCATATCTTATCGACTCGGCATTTCGGATCCAGAGTCGTAATCCAGCCAACCAAGGAAAATTCGACGTTGCAGAATCCGAGATAAGAAGCAGGGGAAGATGGATTCTCCGGGGAGCAGGCCGCGCCGACTTATCCGACTTCACATATGTTTGCTGTGCACATGAGCCGCGGGCGGTTAAACCACACTGATCAGGTGGTGGGCTTGCGGGGTTGATCGAGCCGGGGGGTATATTGCAACACTCCAATACCAAATGGCGGGTGACAAGTAGTCGTGCAACTACATGCGTTGGAAGCGATTTACAAAATAGTTTGACTTTTTAACACGCGGGTCAGATCCTAATCTCGTAGCATCAGGCAAAGTTTTTCATGATCTGTAAGCACACAATTTAAACACCAGTGATTGGCAACTGATGATGATATGATGTTTCTTGAAGATCTAGAACACTGTGGATAACTCGAAGAATGGAAATTTGACAGCGGAAGCTGGGGCCTTTTGCCGGTGGCCCATAGCGCTCTAGACTGAATCAGTCTTAGTCGGATGCCCACCTCGTCTCTCAACCATTACTCTGACTAGTAATTTCTGAGTCAACAAATTCGACCCTATCGCCATTCGAGTTCTCTGACCTGGGAACCATTGAGTCAAAAGGCTTAGAAGAGCTTTGGCATGATCTCGCTCATTCCATTGCTCATATTGATAGAGAGAATTTAAACAGTTCCTTGATGTATTTCCCTCTTGCAATTTTTGCCATCTTTGGCTCGCATTGCCTGGGTTGTTCCATGGTTTTCGATCTATCCTACAGGGTAGGCGCTTTGGCGTTCGAGTCATTCTCTCTGCATCGAAAGATGCCCGCACGGCACTTTTGACGGCCGGCGATGGTGGCTGTCTAGAAGTATTTAACAAGCCGAGGGGAAATCTCATGCTTTTGAGCCGACAGCTCAATCGGCTAGATATCTCCGGCCCTTCGCCCGATATCGTATGATTAGCGCCACTAGAGTGCCGCCGTCAAGGAGATCACATGGCTTCAACAGCCGGACCTGTCTGTGCGTGGGGCTGAACAAAGGGAGGCGCATCGCCCCGCAGCCTATTGAGTCGCTAGCCGTGGCCACTATTGGACAGCTCTCATTTCTCGCATAGGTTAAAACGGTGGGTGTTTTGGGCTAAAACAATGGCGATCGGGCCTAGGGTTCAAACGCCGCGGCTAAAGGGGTTCCTGAATTTCGTCGCATGGGAACAAAGAGATCGTCAAACGCTCGAGGATTGCCCGTACTGTTTGAGGTTCATTCCGGCTCATAACCGGGGTGGCGCCATCTCATTATCGATTCGAAGCTAATGTGTTGAGGATGACGAATGAAAGAATCATCGGCGGCATAACATGACTGCCTGATTACCCTTGCGCACGGCCAGAGCCGCGGCGCCGTGGCTTCGGACGGGCCAGATAGCGCCGTGTCAAATGACACCGCGGCCATTAGTATCCCATTTCCCCTTTTCTACGTGTTTTTAATCCTTGATTACTGCAAATCATCTCCAATTGGATCTGAAAACCATTCCCGTCTTCTCTCTTCGCATCTGGCTGTGACATCTGGCTGTGAGAAGTTCTGGTGGCAACCTGGCCGTCCTACCTCACCAGCCTACTCAACTATACTGCATGCTCTGGGTATGCGTCCAATAAGGGCAGCCCAATTCTGGGCCTGCCTCTTCGTCTTGCCATGGTGCAGCGCAGAGACGTCTCTGACGTCTCTCATGAGCGAGCTCCCCGACTGTTCGGTAGGTTTGCAACTTGTGTCCAGCAAACACGCCCTGCTAAACTTGTATCCAGGTATCCTGCTTTTACTCAGCAATTCCAAAATCACAATGCGCTGTTACAGACAACGCGTGTCTTTGCAACGACAAGGCACTGACAGCTGACATAACTGCGTGCGTTGAGAAGAATTGCACTGTCCGAGAATCTCTTTGTATGTGATCTTCAGCCCTTTCCCGCCACATCTTGCTTATTTATCTAGTCGTGCAAAATGCGACCATGTCTGCCTGTGGGTTTCCAGAGCGCAACAGATCAAAGAGCTACACAGCAACTGTCATCACCCTCCTGGCAGTCTCGAGCATTTTTGTGCTACTACGCATGTCCACGAAATTCATCTCCACCGTGCAATTTGGGCCCGATGATTGGGCCATCTTGATCTGCTGGCTTTCGAAGATCGGAAGCACGGCCGTCAACATTTGCTTGGCTGTTCCGAACGGCATTGGACGAGACACCTGGACACTAACACCGGAACAAATAACGGAATTTGGAAGATCCTTTTACATCATGGGCGTCTTTTACTTTTTGGAGATTGCCCTGCTGAAGCTTTCGCTACTATTCTTTTACCTACGCATTTTCCCCAAGGGAATTATTCGACATCTCCTATTTGGCACCATCATCTTCAACGTGGCGATAGGAGTCATCTTTTTCTTTGTTTCAGTCTTTAATTGCAGCCCGATATACTACTTTTGGACAAAGTGGGATGGGACGCAACAAGGATCCTGCACCAGTATCTACAAACTCACGCTTTCCAACGCAATTCTGAGTATCATTCTGGATGTTTGGATGCTTGTACTGCCATTATCGCAGCTCAAGCATCTGAACCTGAGTGGAAAGAAGAAAATCGGCGTGGCATTGATGTTTTGTTTGGGAACATTGTGAGTTCAACCTACTGCTTACGTGAATCAACTCTAACAAGATGTAGCGTCACAATCATTAGTGTTATCCGTTTTCATTTAACATTGGGATTTGGCTCCAACGACAGAAATGCGACATGGGACTATGTCAATATTATCGAGTGGTCTATAATCGAGGTCAACGTTGGCATGATCTGCGCATGCCTTCCCTCGGTTCGCGCCTTTGTTATGGGGCTCTTCCCCCGATTACACCAATCAAGAACACAACACAGTAGCCGAAGAAGCGTCAGTCCGAACAATCTTCTCATGTCTGCAAAGAGGAGAAGCAGGATCAACGCCGCTTATCCTATCGGAGAGTCTGAAAACTCGTCAAGAGTCTCGACCGCAATCGCAACAACACCATCATTTAACAAAAGTGAAGATTCCAGACTGTCTGAAGTGCCACATGTAAATGAGGTACACATACAGGCCGGCAATAGCACCTTTTTGGATATTGGGAAACACAGCACCAATAATTCGAATATGTAAATTTAGTTGCGATGAATAGAAAAGAAAGTAGATGTTTGGAAAGCGATTGGAATCGGCATTATACCCCATATTTCATGTCATTACGGAACGGATCACTTTTGGCCTTGTTTCTTTTGCCTTTTTTTTTCTATTGATCACCCATCAATTTTCCTTGTTTGGGAGGCCGAGTACGTGCCTCTTTACGGGTATAACTACATAGAAGTCAAGAAAACGGTTATTAAAGTAAAGCCAGAGTATGACCGTATTCCACAACTCGTGACGCAATCGGCCAAGTCCTGGGGCGGGTGTGGCATGAAACTTGGTCGCAAAGCAGCAATTGAAGCCGCCACGTCTAGAATCGCTGCAGGAGTCAGTATTTTATCTGCCTTGTAGTTGGCATCTTGCAACTGACGGAAGCGACTGTGGACAACCCAAAATATGGGGCTAGTTTCATGGCTTAGAGAGTGTTACGACCCGTACAGTAGGGCGAACAGAGCCCCCTAACGGAAGGTCCTTAGCAGCTGTTATCCGAACCTGTAATCACCAGCATTGTGATTATGGACTTATCTTTTGGCCTGACGGGCTATTAGACGTAATACGAAGTGCGGATCGTTACAGAGAGCACTGGGCTGCACCACCTTTGAGGGCCCGAAATATCAACAACGGATATAACAGGCGGTACAAGGAAGCTACCGACGTAGAAAAGGATTTTAAAGAAGGTTTTGTGTCAGATCTCTGACCAAGAGACGAAAAAGGAAATTTTGGAGAATTGGAAGACCGAGCTACCCGGTATCACACAGTTGAAGATTGACAAATGTTGAAAACAATAAATAAGCTTGTGGCGAGACCTCTACCAAAACTAACGACAGCGACCAAAATGATGTGGCTTAACGTGTTCCTGAACCTTCGTACCTCCTAGGTCAAATGGCCCTTTTTCTTCATGATTAATAGTGAAGATCATAAAGATTGCATACACAAATTGTGATACCGAGATTGAAAGAATTAAAATTGACAAAGTTTAATTCACAAAAGCTTCGACCCTAAGATCAGCGGCCTTAATCAATAGTACGATCAGATAAATTGTGTTGTTGGGACTTGATTAAAAGATGTTTAGAGCGTTTTGTTGCCCGGCTGCCATTAATTCTGTAGTCAGTACCCCTTCAATTTCCCATCCAGATGTTTGTCCATATTTGAGGAAGTCACGGTTTCTCCTCGACGATCATTACATGCCGTACCGTCGCCGCGGAATTTCTGGGGGGTTTGGAAAGTAGGGCTCCTCTCAGCAAAGGCTGACTTATCCATCTGTAGCGATATCGCTTGTCAAGAACTCATCTAGCTGAGCACTACATCTTGCCGCTGGAAGCGACAACCCCGCTGACAGCGGAATGCATTCCATGCGGTGGCTGGGCCCCGAACCACGTGGCCTCTGAATTCTTCCTTAGTATGAAGATCCAGCCTTGAAAAGTCTAAAGTGATGGCTAGCGCTCCGGCCGTCAGCGACGCTAGCTGTTATGGTGCTCAGGAAAAAGATGCATATTGCTCGAAACTGGTAAGATTCATGTGGCTAGCTGCAAAAGCCTTCAAGCAACAGAAATACTGAAGCCGGAGCCCTAAGGGCTCAACCCAGAACGCCCACTTTTGTCCCGAGATGGCGCGAGCATCAAAAGTGGCCTGTTTTCTTTTTACGGGTATTATTAGATCCGATCTGCGTGAATAAGTGAACCAATGATTGAGCCTCTCGGTAACGTAGTTGTGACTAAAAACAACCGGGGCATTCTTAGTGGTCTCGACCTGCTCTAAGTGACTCGCGCACTTCGGGGTTGACGCTTCCCCGCCTCATCACGTGCTTGGAAACATTCAAGAAAGTCTAGACGACCTGTATAGAATCGGTTTAGAGAGCCTTTGGGTGAGTAATGATGGGAGCCGTTGCGAAAATGCGTTCAAGACTGCGGATTCACCGCTGCCATGGGTGGCGCACGCTATTGCATCCAGACTCTTTCATGAGAGCACACTGGATGGAAAATCCCTAAATGGAAAGGGAAGATTTGCCTGTGTGAAGTTTCCAGTGCCATCATGAATTGTACATAAAGTAGGCTCTCTGCACAGAGAAAGGTTATCAGCAACGCTTTTTAACCGATTTGCTTTTGCTCTTACCGAACCATTCTGTTCTTCTCTGTATGCCAGCATCATGAAGATCACACTTGCTTTGACTACGCTCGCGTCGGCGCTTACGGTGTCCGCAGCCACCGTGAAAACTGGAACATTTACTGATAAAACCTGTTCGACTGTTAAGGGCACAAAGTCGGTCCTGAAGGTACCGACCAGGACAACACATCTTATGACGACTTATACAGTGGCAAGCACAGTCACTGTGCAGCTCACCAAAATTGTCACACCAAAACCCGCAACTGCTACAGTCACCACTACGACTAAAGTAATTGCGACCCAAAAGATAAGCCCGGTAACAAAAACTTCAACAATTACCACCACTTCCACCCAGACCACATCTGTCACTTCCTTGAGGACTTACACTGCTTCGGCATGGTCTTATACCTACACGACAATTCAACCACCGCCTACCGTAGTCCCTACCGTGGATGGCTCTATCCCAGTGCAAAGTTCCCTCCATGGGTCTTCTTTGGAGGGCGATATTGGTCTTCCTTCCTCAAACAAGAAGAGATCGCCATCACCTCAAAACAACGGGAAATCCCTGTACCCTCAGCGCGTCATATGCCAGTACAAAACACATATTCCCAAGACAGTCAGACGCACCAAAACTTTATCCCCTACCACCATAACAGCCCGTCGAAGTACTTCAACCATCTTCGCAACAAGTACCATCACTTCCACAACCACTGTCTTCCCGAATGACGTGGTTGTCAATGTCACTAGCACTGCTACCTCCACCATTACCAACGCGATAACCTCTGTCACGACTACAACAACGACAAATCACATAACCCAAACGAGGACCCTTCCGCAGGTGACCTCCTATCAACAATGCAGCTCTCAGAATTTCGCAAACAAATTCAACGATGACGTAATCCGTTGGACATCAACTAACGAGGCTAGTATTGGTAGTGCTCGGGTGTTATCCTTCAACGACTTGGCAAACCCTTATGAATGCTGCCTCCGCTGTGCACAGATGGATGATTGCATAGGAGGCTCGATGAGCTCTGAGGGGTGGTGCCTTCTTATCTACCAGGATCCTATCACTTGCACAAAGTGCTATGGTACAGTCGTGCACGGCTCAGTTACTGAAGGGAATACTGCCACCATCTTCAATGGCAAGCCCGGGTTCACATGGAATACCCCTTTTACGAACAATAGTTGATCTTAAGCTACCAGTTTAAAAATTGACAATTAATCCTATGTGGGTAGGATGGGGCGGTCACGGGTATTCGGCGATATATGGCCTTAAACCATGGGTCGAGCGCATAGGCGAAAAGGTCATGCCTTGTTTATAGTCATAGAAATGCAAGCGATCTGATTTCCACATCCTTCTACTTTGAAGAAACTAACGCTCGTCATATGACGAATTTCTTTTTGTACATTTTCCGGAGATCATCGTTGCCAGATTCTTTGAGGTTCAAACCCACAATTCGGCAATTCGGCCCTCAACGCTGCGTTTGTCTAAACAGATGCCGTAATTACGTGGCTGAGCCGAACAGTTCTAGGCTGAAAACCATGTCATGCGAGTGATGTCACCTTAGACATCGTAAGCTGTTTCAAGTATACACTGCCCCCGCGGTTTATTCTGGTGTGAAATGTTCTCATTGAATTGGTAGAGCGCCTGGAATTAAGCAGGCCTTGGAGGAAGACTTCGGCCAACTCCAAATCTCTCACCAATCAGCTTAGACCCAGCAGTCCACTTGACGCCGTGCCTTGATCGTTGCATCCAAGTAGCGAGGCAAGATGTATATTTCAGGCAGTGGTTTCACGGTGACGAGACATGCATAAGACCCACAAAACCAAGCAATTGGATGGAATGTGGCGCTGTAATTGCCTTTGAGAGGTGGTCAGAAACCGCAGCAAATCAGCAGCACTCGCTCAATTTCACATGGCGCATCCACAAGTGTGATTCAGCCTCATATGGGTCCGGTAGATCGAAAGCCTCCTTCCAATTGGCTCAGTTTAAAAGCCACCTGTCTTTTGGTGGTTTGGTAGAGATTTGCCCAAGAATTCTTTCATGTCCAATGGTCAAGGTGCTACTTGGACGTGACGTTCAATAGACAATCAGCAAGAATGGAAGAGCCAACCCGACATAGCGGCTCGGCATACGTACCATTGACCAGTTTGAATTTGCCGCTATTGGAACGCCAGGCCGATTGTGATGATGCTCATTTTAAGCCAACAACAAGTAACAAACCGATCGAGGCCCGGTCAAGGAAGAACCGCTCAGACCGAGTCAAGATGCTGGAACATCCTTGGATGATCGAATGGTTGTCGCTAGCATGCTGCATTGCGTCATTTGCCTCTATAATCATCATACTCGTTCGATTTGATGGGAAATTGCTGTCAGAATGGAAGTGGGAAGTGGTATCTATCAACACCATGATATCAATCCTGTCAGCAGTTTCGAGAACAACGCTTCTGGCTGCAGTGAGTGCCTGCATCGGACAATTTAAATGGAACTGGTTCAACAGAAATAAAGCCCCACTAATTGACTTTGCTCGCTTCGATGATGCGAGCAGAGGTGCATGGGGGAGCTTTCGCCTTATTCGTACAACAGTTCGTCGTCCGTAAGGTTTCCCATATACCCTCAATTGCGGTGAATAAATATTAACATGGGCTTGTTTGCTAAATGTATGTTAGGCACTGGATCATGCTGGGGGCAATTGCAATTATTATATTCCCGGCCTTTGGCCCGTTTCTCCAAGCACTCATCAATCTTAAGGATGAGACTTTTGTTGAAGCCGGAAAGGATATCTGGTCCCCATTAACCGATACTATGAAAGACGACGGATCTGCCATGAACCCATCCACAACAAGCGCGACTATTGGAAGTTGTTCTGTTTTAGATGTCGGGTCTTATATGATGAGCTCCCTAATCATACTTGGCGATGCAACGTTCCCTGGACCGAATGGGAAATCTGTTGAAATCCAAAGAACAACCAGCCCTTTACAAATTGACTTTGGAATGAAGGCCGCTGTTTGGAGTGGATTTTCCAATTTAGTAAACCCATCTAGCCTCTGGGCTAACAGTGTTTGCTCATCAGGAAACTGTACCTGGGATGTGTATACATCCCTTGCAGTTTGCTCCAAGTGCAACGACATATCTCATCTTCTCGTGAAAAGGTCTGGTGATGCCACATTTACCGGAGGATTCAGCAGCAGTGGGGACATTACGAAGGGTTCGAAAGTGCCAAATATCTCCTTTCAAGAGCCCGGAGCTTTCATTTTAAAAAAGAACGTGACATTTACGGGGTACCAACTCCCTAATAGCGGATTTAATCTATCCAACTACGATGGACCTCCAAGCTGCGAATTCAATTCTACTATATGCGCAGATACATATATGACGGCAAAATATGCGACAAACCCTGGGCTTACAATCACATTCAAAGAAGTTAGGACACTTATATTTGCTTTAAAGGTCATCAAGGCGGACAAGAGCTGGCAAGAAAATACAACGCTGTGGGAAGACACCCCTGTAACAGCACACGAATGTGGGTTGTCTTTCTGCATAGCAGCATATAATTCAACAGTCAATAAAGGCAGACTGTCTGAAACCTTTCGCACGTGGAATAATAGGACGGAGAAGTCTTTTGAGTCCACCGAAAGGTACGACGCCGAGTACACCAAATATCTGAACTACTCTTTGGACGCAGCAAATATCCCACGAAGCGATCTTCAACTGTACATCCCATCTGATTCCGCCAATTCTTTGCCTAACTTTAAAGGGCAAAGGAAGTTTAACATTACTCATGCCTCTGTAGATGGGATGATTCAAATTTTTTCAGACGGCTTTGGCGGCAACGGCAACGGTTCACTCGCGACCTTGCTCTATCCGGCTTTGGCAAGGAAGGGTTTTCCGCCTGACTTCGTAACAAGCTTAGCTAACTCATCCGACGTTAACGGTACTTTCAGAAATTTGGCTTCAAGTTTGTCGAAATGGATGCGTGATCAAGCACCAAGCGAATCAGCTGTCCTTGGGAACACGACCCAAGTGATGGTAGTGATAAGAGTATATTGGCCGTGTTTGATACTTCCTTCAATCACCATTCTCGCAGGTGTACTTGTTGTGGTATTGGCAATCGTGGACACGGAGAAAAACAACATGCCTGCTTGGAAATCAGAAATTCTAATGTTGTTGGGCCATGGCGTTGATAGTAATCTCCACAGCAAGCTGGACACAGCGGCGACAGGAAGCGAGGCTATTGAGCTAGCCAGAAAAGAAATTGTTTCACTGAAAGACGAAGACGGGCACAAGAAGTTGGTTGCTATCGATGAGAGCGAGGCATAGACATCTTGGCAGACCCATGGCTACAATTTATTTCAGCCTTAAATAGGCGCTTAGCTGCGTGTTCAGCTGTTATTTCCAGAAGTTCTTCCAAAATAAATCCCCAATCTAGGTTTCGATTATTCTCTCATAAAGTTATATGTCAGCTTCTGATATGAGTCTCCCTCACCTGGCCGACAATTGGCCTCGGAAATCTTGATTACGCAAAACGGGCGCAAGCATTTCTAAAATCGTGATGACGAGAGCTCATCCTAAAGTGGTAAATTAACGGTACTGTTATTAGGGTTCAAAATGTCGTTAGGCGGCCAGCATGGTCGGTCCACCGCCAAGCGGCTCGTCAGTCTTAGACATTTCAGGTCGCTCGACGGCAGGCTCCCAATATTGCGTGGCGGTGTACAAATGGGTCGCTCAATTGACTTGACAATGTCACTATATGCGCATCTCCTTTCGGTCGTGCTCAACAGATCTGAGTATTTTGAGCCATCTCTGTTTTTTTTTACAGTATTTAAAGACCCCGTCGAAAAGATGGGACGTTGGAGCTTGGCCAAGATTGCGACCGCAGTAGGTGCTTGGCTGCCCCCCAACCAGCCACAAACATGGCCAGACCTAGATTTGGAAGATGTCACGACAGATTCGCGTAACATTCGACCTGGAAGCCTGTTCGTGGCACTGCGCGGCGAGCGCTTCGACGGACACAAGTTTGTCCAGTCGGCAGTGCTGGGAGGCGCTGTGGCCGTCATGGTGGACGAGGCAGGCTATGCGGAGCTCAATGTGCCAGTTCTCATCGTGAAAGATACGCTCCGGGGCCTAGGAGACTTGGCTAGGTTCGCGCGGCGGCAGATGGGGGACCTTCCGGTGGTGGGCGTGACGGGATCCAACGGCAAAACCACGACCAAGGAGCTGTTGGCGGCGGCGCTGGGTGCGCGAGGGCCGGTTCACAAGACGGAAGGCAATCTGAACAACTTGATTGGCGTCCCACAAACACTGCTTCGGTACAATCACCGTGACCCAGCCTGTGCGGCCGTGGTGGAGATGGGCATGAATGCGCCCGGGGAGATTGCGCGCCTCGCCGAGATTGCGGAGCCCGACGTCGGGCTCATTACGTGCGTTGGGCCGGCGCATTTGGAGGGTTTAGGAACTATTGAAGCCGTGGCTAGAGCCAAGTGTGAGTTATTAGAGGCCACGAGTGTGACAACGGCCGTCATCAACGCCGACGACGACTGCCTTGTCGCTACCGCCAACAAGGTGCTGGGCCAGCGACGCGTCTTTACATTTGGCAGCCGTGCCGAGTGTGATGTACGTTTAGTCGAGGCCAGGCCCAGCGAACACGGCGAAAGTTTGCGAATCACGCTGGCTTTTAACTCTGGCGAACGCGTCGACGCGGTGCTGCCGCTGGTTGGCTGGCACAACGCCCTCAACGCTGCCTGCGCGGCGGCCGCTGCCTTTGCTCTGGGGATGAAGCCCGTCGACATTGCACGCGGCCTCGAGGCGGTCCATGTCCCCGGGCGTCGCCTTCGCGTCCATCGCAATGTCGGGGTTGGGCTGAACCTCGTCGATGACAGCTACAACGCCAACCCAGCATCCACGCGTGCCGCCTTGTCCACGATGAGAGACTTGGTGGCCGATGCCGAGAAACCAGGCTGCTGCGTTATTGTTGCACTCGGCGATATGCTTGAGCTCGGCCCCACGGCTCCGGAGCTGCATCGCGACGTAGGGCGAGCGGCAGCTGAAAACGGTGCGGACGTGGTCTTTGGCGTAGGAACCTTGGCGGGATACACGGCCGACGGCGCGCGGGCGGGAGGAATCAAGGCTCGCACCTTTTCAGATGTTGATCAGCTCATAGACGCCCTGCGTGGTACTCTGCACGCTGGCGACTGGGTGCTGGTCAAGGGATCGCGGGGCATCCACATGGACCGTTTGGCAGATTATATTCTGCGTGAAGGATATTGACAAATGAGGTTTTATTTATATATGCTTAGTAGTTGGTTTCGTGTTTCTTCAACTGCGAGGTCACGTTATTTGGCACTTCATTATTGATATCTTTAAAGAAGATATTGTGCTTAATAATCATGGTCCAAAATATCGCTTAAAATCTCATCGTTTATTTTTACGCTTGATTCGCTAGTCTTAATGAGGTCTATGTAATATGCCGAGTAAGGATATTGATGATCTCCGAGTGGTTTTGAGAAGTGGCCCAATATAATGGCGTTTGTTTCTCGCTATCCTCGGCGTCTTTGTTGGCGCCGTTATTGACAAGTAGTATTACCATGTTCATGTGCCCTTGCTTGACAGCCAAGTGTAACGGGGTTCTGTGTGCATTGTCTATTGCCTCGGTGTCGGCACCAGAAACTACCAGGCACCTTGCGGCAAGTGTTTGGCCTTGTAAGGCGGCCAAGTGCAATGGCGTTTTCTCATCGGCATCCCTGGCCTCTTTGTTTGCGGCTGCTTGGACAAGCATTTCTGCAACTCTAGAGTGGCCCTGCATGGCGGCCAAGTGCAATGGTGTTCTATAATCGTTGTCTTTAGTTTCCTTGTCAGAGCCTCCATCAATAAGCAGCTGTGCGCCAGCTTCGTTGCCGCGGTGCGCTGCCCAGTGTAGTGGTGTCCACAAGTTGGCATCTATAGCATCCATATTAGCTCCCGCCCGGATGAGAAGTTTCATAATCTCAGGGCGATTCCACCAGGCGGAATAGTGCAGTGCGGTCCGCCCCGCGCCATCACTGGCCTCCTTGTCGAAATCGGCTTTCAGAAGTAGGCCCACGACATGAATATTACTGCGCGTTATGGCCCAGTGCAGCGATGTCCGCCCGTCCTTATCCTTTGCGTCTTTGTTGATCTCCATGCTGATAAGAAGTTTGATTGTGTCTAGTCGGTTGTTGACTACAGCCAAGTCCAGTAGCGTCCATTTATCTTCATATCGCGCGTTTAGGTCCGTTCCATCCGTCGCGAGTAATAGTCGAGCAATTTCGGTTTCGCCGTCCTTGACAGCCCGTTGAAGAGGGTCTGAAAAGACAGAAAAATCAAGCCAAAGCCTCGGTATTTTGTGCGGGTTTCTAGAATAGTCTTCGCAAAGCCTCTGGAAGGGCGCGAGAGAATCTGCTTGTTGTTGCTGGCCAATTTCAACCAAAACTTGGACTGCATCGGTGGATCTGCTAGCCATGGCTGCAAATAGAGGGTTTCCGTATCTCTCTTCAGACGGCTCCAAGGGCGAATACATGAAATAGTGGGCCCTGATAAGATGGGCCATGTTTCTCTGAGCGAGCAAGTACAGAAGGCTCGCGTTATTTATACGTCGGCGTGTGCGTCTGTATCCCACCAGGATGTTGTGCAAATAAGTCCACATTCTGAGTGGGAAATTCTGAATAAAATCTCTTTGCGATTCTCCCTGGCTCTCAGCCGTGTTCGCGTGGTGTAAGACGCTGTGGACCGCATATTCAAGAAAGGGAAACGCCTCTTTGACTATATCACAGATATCTCCCGCGTCGCTTGTCAACTCATCCGGTAGCTGCTCGGGGAGACCAAAGTATCCGACGAGATTGGCAGATATGTACTGCAGACAACAGTGTTTGAGGTTCTCATGGCCTTGTCGGTAGAATCCATCGTCGATGTCCGGCCAGATTTTCTGAAGGCCTTTGTCCTTAAGAAGGAAGTCTCGCACTGACTCATGGATGAATTGAACAACCGGAATATCAGAGTTGGTAGTTTCGGCCAGGCCTTTGGAGGAATCCAGGATGAACCGCCGAATGGCTGCGCCAGTAGTAATATCCTGATCCCAGGGTCCCAACGATTCCGGGTCCGTTCCGGAAAGGACGGCAAAGTACAACTCCTCGGGGGTTAATGGTCTCTTAGCGAAAAGAACCCATTGAATGCAGAGAATCAATTCATCTCTATCCCGCGTGTCCCGAGTGAGCATATTGTGAAAAAGATCATGCAAGCTAGCCGGAATTTCTTCGAGCCGTCTTTGTAAAGCATGTATCCGCCCACGATCATGTTCCTTATTAAGGATGCTGACGACCAAGACGACCCACATGAAAACCCCCGATGATTTGGCTTGTACTTTGGATCTGATGTCTTGTGCTAGCTCACTGTGTCCGATCTTAAGCTCGGTGTTGATATAACTGGCAATGTCTCGCTCGTGCCCTTCCTGGCCTTCCAGGACTAATTCCAGTCCATGGGCGACTGTAATGTAAGGATAGTGTCTACTAGAAAAGCAGACCTGGAATCGTATACCCGATTCCACAGCCAGCTCGCCAATATGCTCGAAAAATGAGACCATGTCTCGAATCTCATCTTCATCGCACTCATCAAGGGCATCAATGAAACAAATGACTTCAGATTTGTTCAGTCCTTGCACGGCTTGCTCCAACAAATCCTTCAGCAGCTCCACACTCCATCGTACTTGGTCTTTGGTCAGGTCCACATTCGCGAATACAGAGTCAAAGATAAAGTCGAGCCCAGGCAAACGTCCCAGAAGCTGCAAAAGGAGTGATCGATACATGCCTTCGGTAGACTTTTCGAGTGTGTCGCCGCGTGCATTGAAAAAGAATGATAGAATGGTTTTTCCCCTCATCGTTTTCTGGGCTTGGCTGAGAGCGAATTTCATCAACGTCGACTTTCCTGCACCTGGTTTTCCTTTGATCCACAGCATTCCATGGTGTTCACGAATCCTATGCGGGCTCAACCACTCAATGTATTCCCTCTTCATCTTCAACCACTCGCACGTTTTCGTGTGTGCGCTTCTGATGTCCAGATGGCGGGCATCCATCTGGTTGAATTTTAAGGATTCTTGCAGCTTTCGCTTTTGTCCCGTGGAGAGAGAGGAGGTTTGATTTGGGGCCTGGCGATCGGGTAGACTGGCGATTATTTTGTTCAAGGCGGCTGCGACTTTCTTATACTCAACATCTTGGAGCCCTGTAAAGCGACACATGTGCGTATGGTCGTGGCTGATATGTTGAGTCGTCTCGATGGCGAGGAAGTTGAGACATGATGATGAATCCTCTACAACCTATTGTCAATTGACATTAGTTCAGATCAATAGCGACAATCCGACTTGAGTCGTACCTTGCGGCCGTTCAGAGACTTCACGCCCAGTTCTTCTTGGAACGAGTGAATAATCCACCTCCGCTTGTGGGCGATCTCACTGAATTCATCTTTCAATTCCCTCAAACGTTCGGATGAAGGGAGGAGAATATTTACAATATCCTCGTTTACCTTGTATCCTATCATTCGGATTACCCGTTCAGTTACATGCTGAAGAAAGCCTCGTGGGTCTGCTCCGCCATGGGGGGTTCCGAAAAAGATGATGCCGGTCGTAGCATTGAAAACAGTTTGGAGGCTGCTGTGCCCTTGGGGGCATCCACTCGACCGTCGTAGTAGTTCCTTGACTACAATTCCACCCAGACTATGCGCGACGAATAAAAGAGGTCTCAAGGGGTCCTCTCGGCGTTCGGCTTCCAGGGCTACCAGGAAGTCCCACGCTATGTCTCGGACAGTATTGCGACTGATGGGCTGATCAGACCAATGCCTGATATGCGTGTCGTACCCATACGTCAAAACTCGAGCATTAGGCACTGTTGTGGGGAGAAGGTCGCGAGGCCAGAACACTTCGGAGTAAGTACCGGTGTCACTTTTTTCTCGGCGGCCCTTTGAGAAAAGGTTCAATCGTCCTGTTTTGGGTTGAACCTCCAATACGTCATCGTCGGTATCCTCGGACTGATGATCCCCATTTTTGTGCCTCCATGTACGCTGTGGGTGGCCAGTGAATCCATGAACAAAAACGATGCTGTTTTATTAGCTTGACCCCAAGTGTGCGAGCAGGTTCTGAGACGCGACCTACTCTAGTGTTGGATGGTCATGAGGAACTACCACCGTCAATCCAGTAGCGGGTATTGAATCTGAAGACTTTCGTTCTGCGCTCATGATATTACGACAGGGCAAGGGAGCATTTCATCCGATACGAGACCCCACCAGCAATTGGTCAAAATCCTCGGGCCCGACGACGGCGTGCGGGATTTAGATCGATTGGCTTGGGAGAAGCAGGAGGAGTGGCTCGCCGTGTGCCCTTGACCATGCACTTCTGTACCGATATATTTGAGGCAAGGAGAGCACTGGCAAATAGGCTTCTGGGCAGCATGCAGCGGAAATTTGTCATCGAGTGAGGCTTAGTTGGTGTGATGGCGTGTCATCTCCGTGTCAGCCTGCGGGGCTTCGTCGCCAATTCCGACATGCGGCCGGTGATTGGCTGGGCGTAGGTTGGGCAGCCCGGGGTGTGATTGGGTCGCGGCCTGCCACAAGGATCAATTCATAAAACCCAGTTCTCGGTGGTCAATGCAATACTCGAGTCTTTTTTTACCAAATAGCAGCTTCAGACTGCTAGAAAATAGTGGAATTCTTTTCCATTACTTTATGGTGAGAAGTAAAAAGAATTGCCGCTCACACCAGTAGTCACTCTTCTCTGACTAATTGACTCTCACCAGCATGCTCTTATAAGCATCCCCACCCTAAGAACCTATTTGCCCCAGCCGATTAACTATATTTGAGGTAAAATATCTTTATTGTGTGAATCAGGTACTCTCTTGGGCATACCAGTCACAAGTGTCATATACACCTCCGCCGTTGCTCGCTAACTACATATTTGCCCCATGCCTTAGGTGAATCCGTAAATGACAATCTTATTCAGATTTTATCCCTACTCTCTAAATAAGATCGCAGAACCCTTGCGACCTCCTCTTGTCTATTCTTGATCGCAATGTCTAATGGCGATATTCCTTCATTGGATCCCTCTAGCTGAAAATTGGCGCCATTTTCAATCAGAAATTCGACAGCATCCGCCCGACCGTTCGCTGCCATACTCCAGAGTAGAGTTTTGGGGCCATGCTGGGTGGTAACATGGGCTTCTCTATTTGCCCCATTATAAATCAAGAGGCGGGCTGTCTGAAATTGTCCGCTCTCTGCTGCAAGGAACAATGGTGTTCTATGGTCTCCGTTCCCTTCGATACTTGATCCGTAGCCGAGTAATTGTTCCACAACATTTGTATGTCCGTTCTCGGCGGCAACAGCCAGTGGTGTACGACCTGTCTTGTCCTTTGCTTCCAGGTCGGCAATGGTCTGAGTCGGTATGCGCATTGACTCAGTCTTCTCATGCAAGATATCAGATTCGTCCTGATTGTCATTTGATTCACTCGAGGCTCTCTTTCCCAAAATTAGCTCAATCGCTTTCGCATTTCCAACACTCGCTGCGTGCCACAGTGCAGTGCATCCGTCCTCGGAGGCGAAGTCGATTTGGATATTTGGATGGGCAACAATATGCTCTGTCAGGTAAAGGTTACCGGAAAACACTGCAGACATCAATGGTGTCATGCCATGACTTTTGGCCAAGTTGACATCTATATTCTGGTGAGAAAGAAGAAATCTGGTTGCTGCTTCATGTCCACGTGAAATTGCAAAGTTAAGTGGAGTCGTTGCATTTTCGTCATAAAAGTTCACGTCCAACGTTTTGTGCGCAAGCAACATGTTGATGACTTCTGTGTCTCCAAATGAAACTGCAGCATCTATTAGGGTGCTTAGATCCAGGACTTTGTATTGGCCGGAAGACATTCCGAGCAGCCGAAAGATCGAGGTGAGTCCATATTCTCTCGAACCTTGAATAAGAACCGCAATCCTCCAGTCGTGCTGGCTGTGGCATATCTTGATACTATTGAACGCAGCAAAGAATCTTTGTATCTTTGCATCCTCATGTGAGATGGACAAGTTGTATAACGATTCCCCGCTTCTTAATGCATGGAAGTCATGATTGCCTAGGCTGAGGATGGTTTTGACTACATCCAGAGGGCCTCTATTCAACACCAGAGAGATTGGCTCGCCAGCATCCACCATAAGCTGTCTGGGGATATTGAACCCTATATCCAATCTTCCCTCAATTATTCGAATGGGTAGTCGGTCGCTATCGGATTCTGTAACCTGTGGAAGGCCAGCACCCCGCAAGTCATCTAGGGAATCCAGGAACTCGCCGAGATCGTAGCTGGGGAATATATGGCTTGGGGAGTCAAGCACCTCTTTATATATCAAGAAGGACATTGTCGCTCGAATTGTTTTCCTCAGTGGGATATCGTAATCTGGGAGTAGAATGTCACCTTGAGATGCGTCCGAGGATATCCCAAGGAGGGCATATATATTGTCGCGTGGATCTGATGCCTTGCTTTTGCCGAACCGTCTTAAAAGCGTATAGAGGTCGCGCTTCCCGCTCCACCATGAGCTGTTTCTCATTGGCCCAGGCATGATGTCCAACATGGCCTGAGTATTCCCTTCCACTTTTATTCCCATGAAAGCTGGCACCAGAGAGAAGGCCCTTGAAGATATCGATTTCCTACCGCATGCCACAATTGCCTTCTTCGCACTAGCGGCTTCCTGTATAATCCATACTCGTTGAAACCAAGGCCTCTGCAATAGTTGTTTCATCGCCTGGCATGGCTTAGAATACAGGTCCGAGCTAGGGCCTCCGTATGAAGCCAAAAGGTTTTCCCATTCGACTTTCCACGGCTCTATTGAACTCATATAGCCGTACGAGCTTGTCGTTACCCGCTTGTCAAGGTCGTTCATCAAAGCCATGAGTCGGTCATTGTCGTCGTTACTTTCGCCTAACCAGAATATGACTCTCTGCGCACTCTGGTATATGAGCCTCATTTGCCTTACTTGGTGTCCTTTTTCCTTGTTATCCCTTTGATTGATACATATAGCATCGACCCAGAGGATTCTGTCCTGGTCGGGCAGTCTCAAGTTCTGCAAGGCGACGTGCAAATTGTGGCTTACGTCTAATCTCGCATTACCATCAACGGTGATGGGATACCAGTCAAGATGAGAGCCCCATGTGTATGACAATGCTTCGTAAGGAACTCCGTCAATCTCGTTTAGGAATGCCTCGAAGATTTCACATTGAATTGGCTCTGTGGTTCCCTTGCACAAGCGAACCAGTCGAACAGTGTCGGTTGAGAGATCGAACCTCTCATACTCATAAGGCCGCATCGTAGTGTCTCAAAAGAAGAAATCATGAAGAAGCATTTTCCGTGTAGTCTCTGTCTGTCAAGACGATCTCGATGTGAAAAGATGTGCAGATTGCGGTAATAGCTCCAAGGGGTTGGAGAGAACCACTAACGCACGCAGTGGGGCGCAGCACATGTGGCGTTTTCCAAGGCTCATCACACTTACCCAAAGCGACAAGTCTATTGGGTACATGCTGTCAATATTTGCCAATAATTGGTCAGGGAATTATGGATTGTGGCTGAGCAAGTACCTGCATGTAAGAAAATGGACTTTCACAGCGCTACCTACGACTCGATGACGTTGATCGGTTCATGAATTTGGATGAGTCTTCAGCACGTGGGTAACACTCATACATGCAGTTTGTAATAGAAATAAATGTATTCAATTTTAACAAAAGGTAGAACTAAAATAACAAGAAATCTCCACAGCGCTAGCTACCAAGGCACAAGCTGACCGCTTGCCTCTGGTCTGTGTTGAAGTCCTCAAGGGTAAGGCTCGTTGACGTGGACCTCTACCTTGCCGGTTCCAGTAGATCTGGTCTTGATGTAGACTAGGTCAGGCTGGCCGTGACGAGTGTAGTCACCCATGAGCCACGTTCCATTGTCCTCCAAATTGAAGCTGGTCTCCACATCAATCAGACGCTTCTTCCATCCGGAGCCGGCAGAAACGGCGTGGAGCTCGACCTTTCCAGATCCCGTGTTCTTGTTGTGGATGTAGTACAGATCTGCGAAGGCGCCGTCGCACTTGGGGGCAAGGCACCAGGTGCCATTGCCATCGGCCTGCATACCAAAGTCGGTTCCAGTGTGTTGAGTGAATGTTTGATATCTGGAAGCCTTGCTAGCGACATGGATCTCAGTCTTTCCGGTACCGGTGTTGCGAGTCTTGATGTAGACAAGGTCTCCCTTCTCAGAGAGAGTCCAGATACCGTTGTCCTCCATGTCAAAGCAGGTGCCGGTCTGGAGGGCCATCTTTTGGTACCCGGAGGCACCGTCGGCCACGTGAACCTCGACCTTCTTGGTGCCGGTGTTGTGCGTCTTGATGTAAATCAAGTCGGCCTTGCCGTCGCCGGTCCAGTCGTTCATCAGCCAGGTACCGTTGTCCTCGATGCCGAAGGCGGTTCCAGTGGCGACGAAGCGGTCCTGGAACTTGGAGGAGCTGCTGGCACCGTGCACCTCGATCTTGCCGGTGCCGGTGTTGCGCGTCTTGATGTAGACAAGATCCTGGCCGCCGTCGCCATTCAGGTCGGCAAAGGTCCAGACACCATTGTCCTCGGGGTTGAAGGAAGTGCCGGTCGCAAGGACTCGCTTTTGGTAGGCCATTTTGACTGTTAAGGAGGTTTATGGTAAAGAGAGTGATGGATAAATGGAGAAGAAAGCTGAGATGAGATTGTTTGAAATGCTTTGGGATGCTTTGAGATAAGCCGATGATTTTCTTTTTCGATCAAGGGCGGGTAGCCGCCAGTTTATATAAGCACCTCCTCGTCATACAAATGACTTAGCTGCTTCGCAGACTCTCCTCTCTTCTTATCAACTTAACTGCTTACCGCTCTGGGTCGTCGTCTCAGGTCCAGCCTATCCCAATAGCCACTTCAGCCTTCATAAATCTAGACCCTCATCAGCTGGCCACAGTGAAGCCAAATCCTGTCATGGCGTCGATATTTCGGACCAACTAGAATGAATATGTAGTCTGTTTTCCGGGGTCTCAGGATACATGCCGTATGTACATTACAAGAGACAATGCAGCCTCAATAGAGCTCGGCTATTTGGTGGGTTTTTGGGCTTGCAGATCATGGCCCAGCTCCATTCAATAGTGTCTTGGCGACTTGTCACTTTGCAACCTGTCCCCGAACTTGACATCTTTGGCGTCGGACTACCGTTAGACTAAAAAGCGGAATATGCAGAGAGTTATACCTTACGAATAAATACTAAACCCGTGTCTCAACTCTTGACCATTACATGGCTGAACACGACAAGTCTAGGCCGACGACCTGTTTCTTGGACGTGGGACTATTCCGCCCGCCCCAGCCAGCCACTTTCAATAGATCAGCCACTTGGATAAAAACTACTAGAATCACAGGTCGTCACATCAAGTCTGATCCTACCTACTTGCCCATCAGTTGAGAAGGCATTGCCCTTGGGCGCGACTATCCAAGTAGCATTGACAACCACGAGATCTAAAAGCAGTGCACCCGCTTCCTTCTTGACACGAGACCGTGTAAGTTGGATCTTCAAATGTGACCTCAGAAACAGATTTAGCGCTTACTCTTTCATAATTTATACGCCTGATCAGCTATGTGCCGCCCCGCCTTGTCGTTTCAGCCTCGTTGTTAAACTGCTACAGTACAGCCAGCCACATTTTCAATAGTACCCTAGCTGAATAGGACTCCAAGACCACATTAAGCTTATTTTGGAACGGCTAGCAGGGAATAGATGTGACACGACACGGGATTGATTAAGCGTAAAACCCTAATCTCGTTCTTTTCACTCGCAGCCACACGCAGTTTGCGGACAGGATGCTGCTCCTAGTCTGTCTGGTGCATGCAATCTTCATAAGCCTGTATTATTTTGACAATCTTTATACTTACTAGGTTTTTTATACGGATACTCTACGGACAGGGTATATCTTCCGAAATTAAACAGCAACCTGGCATTTCCTTTGCCCATCACTTGTGTAATGCGAATGCCTAACCAAATCATCCATGAGTAGTATTCATCTTGTATTTTCCAGATGTGATGTTAACTACTCAAAGACGTTTTTATGCAGATCCCTAATTTTATCTACGATTGTTGCGTATAATGAGCAAGTTCTTAACTCGGGGATTGCTCTCTGATTCCCATGCATCGCTCCCTGCGGTGGACACATACCACTGCCAATGAATGAGTTGGCTTAGCCATAAACTCTACAAAACCAAAGGTAAACTTAGCCTTTATTGCATGTGTACAGTCATCGAAGCCAATTCTTTCTGATCTACATTGGCGAAGGCAAAGTAGGAACCATAAAAATGAATCGAAATACTGGTGGTTCGAAATACTGCGCGGTACCTGTTAAAAGTTGGTGAGATACGCACAGGTGGACACGAAAAGGCCCAGCTTTGATGTAATCTGTAATCTAAAGCATGGATTTCCAAACGCTGGAGAGCGGGGAAACGGCCGTTGGAAGCCTGCTCGCCTATGCGTGAAATACATCCTTCACAGACGGTTGTGTCTTTCAAGCTCAGCCTTAGGGGCAGACATTTGATTGAAGGTGGAATGATTTCGGCCATGCCTGGGGTATCAATATCCTCTTCTTCTTACGGACGGGGCCGATGGCATGGGCACAGGCTCTTCATGCACATATCTAGCGCTTCGAGGTTCTGACAGGCAGATAATGACGCTATGCCAATTTCGGCATCAGGAGAGAAGGCATACTCAAAGTCTAGCCGGACTTTCTTTGGCGTTGCTACATTGAATTGAAGATCAAGAATAACTTCGCTAATTGAGACTGAGTGTTTGCTGCGTGAAATATCTGCCCGAGCTACTGCAAATTCGAATGACTCCAGTTTCTAGGCATCTTTGAGAATATCCCGGAGCATCTGGAAGTCACTATTTTGTGAGTCTCCCTGGAAGCTGCTGTCCAGAGGTTTAAGTGTCTTTAAACTTCGGCATGATGGCTTGCTCATGTTTGCGTCGAGGGGTGCTGCCCGCCACTCAATACCCGCCAGTTCATGTATTTCGAGATGTTCAAGCTTGGTTACAGCCCCCAGCAAGGCCAATAAGGAGGGACTCTAAAAGCTTATATTACTGTTCGTGGCTTGCACAGTGTATGACCAACGAACATTTTCGAAACCAGTGCCACCACCCACTTTTTTGAGGCGGGTAGAGAGGTAGTTGAAATCTGTATTCGGAGAGAGCGAAATGGAGCTATCAAGTACAATCGCTAACTGATCTGTGTTAGGTGCATTTATTTATGTCTAGCTAAAAAACAAGAGGTGAGCTCAACCGGTTTTCCAGGAGCAGGCAGCAGTCACAATTAGGGTTCAATACAACAAAGGCTGGTCGTTTTGCCCCGACCAAAAGAACAATTAACTTAAATCTTCTATATGCACAATCTTGAGTTAGGTGCACATGCCATCATTACTTCAGCAGCAATGGTCTGGCAATTTAGGCCGTCATGCTCAGCCTCTTCAAAAGTTATGTCTTGACCAGCTTCAATTAGCAGTTCGCGCGCGGCCTTTCTGAAGTCACCCAACTCGTCCGCATCTTCTCGGAGAATTGGAATTGGAATATTCCTCACATAGGCACTCAGGCGAGGATGAAGACGAAGCAGACTAATCAGCCCACCGAGTGTCATGTGATCGTCTGGCTGGTGGAGCATGATTGGCAGCGCGACTGCTCGGAGCCGTCGTGAGACTAGCGTGAGATTTTGCATAGCATTAATACTATCTTGCTTGAAATCATAATCATGGAAACTCCAAGGCGGTCCTCAATGTTAACAAAAGCATTAACCCACTCTTCAGTCTACCTATCAAATGTGCCATAGCTTCCTTCAATGTTCTAATTTAGAAGGCGCTAATTCATGGCTGATGATTTGTGCCTAGTCTTTCATAACCGCCGCTACGGTAAAGGTTTTCATTCTCCTGCCACCCCAATTACGTATTACGCTTGATAGTAGACAAGAGGTAGCTAAAATGACATGGTAGATATGTTCTAAAGGAACTCTCCCAGGGATCAGGGTATCTTCCCGCTCACCGCTGTTGGGTGAGGGCCATCATTAAGCCATGAGAGTGGACATCAGAATGCACGGAAACAAGCCCACGCGAGATAGATATCTGTGATGCTGTAGCTACGTTCATAGTGCATCTAAGTACCTACCGAGGTTGCAATAGCCTTCATGGCTAACGTCAATGCGAGCCTCAAGAACGCAGAGTTTGTTCACTATAGCACCTCCTCCACTTTCTCGAGAATTTAATGAAACAGCTTCTTCGGGGGCGAGCGCGGTTTATTTAAAACGGGATAGTAGTCCAATATCATCTGAACTTTCCAGATTAGGCTCTTGCAAGGGAACGCCGCTCTCCTCCCGGTCAGATGACCGCATTGCAGCCTCCCATGATAGGCTGGCTGAAACATGAGGAAGAAAAGCTCCATATGCGCGAATTAATACGAAGTTGTCGTCATCAGGCAGAATTTCGGCATATTCCTGTCTCAAAACGATTCACCGTGCTGGTGAAAATCAAGCCACTTTTGCAAGCGACGTAGTACAGTGACAAATCGCGGCGCTTGGCGAGGCAGTGCACAAATGTGAAGATTTTGAGCGCAGCTTTTAGCGCGGCCACATTTGCGTGAGGTGGCATCGGCGACTTCAGGTGGCTTTCTGATTTGCCGCACATTTGCGCAGCGCAGACGTGCAATAAATGTGTGATTGGCGAAATGGTAGAAAGTGAGGCGAGTTCCCGGGGGCTGACGCCATGAGGCAGTTTCTATTGGCTGTGCTGTGCTTGGCTGTCGCACATTTGTGCAAAAATGAGAAATGAGACAGTAAGCATGCATCGTTGGCCAATGTTGAAATTGCCCGCGCTAGATTCTAACTAGTAAATTGTTCACTGTTTGCCTCACCAGGGCACAAAAAATGGAACTTGCGATGCTAAGCATGCACCAGTGAAGAGATCATAAGCAAAGCATACTCGCTACCCAACTTATAAAGGGAAGTGTTACCGGAATCATATTGCTAATTTCCCGTCTCACCAGAGCACATCGAGTTGCAAGGAATTAGTTAGATAGTCAATATAAATTACGTGTAGACGACTTTCAACAGTCATGCTTGGGAACCTAAGAATCCTTTACTTGCATAATAACTAAGATAGAAATGACAATGTAATAGGAACTAAACTGTACGCAAATTTAGGAGAGGGGAGTAGGGCGAAGTCAAGGATTGTGGCAATGGGTATCATTATTTTGGGGATGCGAAATCTGTATTTTTTGGTTTTATTCTTTTTACATATGAAACCCTTACTTACTGTGTTACGAGAAGTTACATACAGCATTCCTTTGGTTTGTCTCCCGCTCATTTCCCAATCCCATATCACATCCCATCCAGTATAGTGACTTTGAGTGACCCCGCCACAACTTCATCGTTCCAGGAATTCTTCCCACACCCGCTGATCCTCGACTGCTCAAATGATGTATCCGAGGAAAGTTCTCCCCAAACTAGTTTATAAAATCCGGGAAAGTATTTTCCAAATACGGTTCTTGTATCATCGAGTCATGAAGAGAAATCGGCTCAAACAAGTCAGTCAGGTCGTGCGTTGGATCAGGAGCCGTACTAATCAAATGGTTCATCTGTAGCTGTGGCGTTGGAGAAAGTGTGGCTGCAACCGATACAGTGTCAATAGGCACTGTATTGATCGGAATTTGGCCACTGGTGTGCTGGAATGGGAGACGCGCCCAGGCTAGTGCACTAAAAGTCGCTGCAGCGCTACCGTCAACCAGTCTACAGCGCCGTGGGCCAGGGAACACATCAAAAATAATGCGCTGGATTTCGGTTTGCAGGCGCAACAAGGTTTCGGCATCGGCCTGGATATTAAGGGCTCGAGACAAGACGGGCAATCTCTCTCTCAGCTGGCCCTCGGCGCGGCTTTGCAGGAGCGCAATGGGCTCAGCAATACCCTCCTCTACATACGGTGATGGGGGTGGCAGGTGTCCCATAAAGAAACTACCCCAGAGTTGGTACCACCTCTGCAAATCATCGGTGGTACGGTCCTGGGCCATGTTGCGCAGAGCCTCGACTTCATTCTCGTCTAGGCCGTCGGGCCCGCGCAGGGCATGGCGGCGGAGCATGTGCTGCTTCACATCATTGCACCTTTTCATCTTGTATTTTTCCACGCAGCGGTAATGACTGCATGGGTCCAGCTTATAGAATGGACATGCCCACAATCGATCGGTCTGGTTGCCGGGAGTAGGGACGGATACAGTGATTAGAGGATCTACCCACTGTGCCAAGGTGGAACCGCTGGAGTCCCGCACTGACTGCAACATGACGTAGTCCTGTGATGCTGGATTGTATCCCTCCTGTACGGCTTCGGTGGAAGGGTGGAGCACATCCGCTTCCTCCTGAATTCCCGGGTAGCCAAGAAGAGGCACATTATTCGACATGTTGGGAGATGTAGCGAATAGTCATAAGTAAAACTAGGCTTGGATTAAGAGGGAAAAGACCTGCCAGCTAATCCCATATATTTTGGTTTCCGCCAGTCAATTATTAGGCGTATCAATTGAATATGTGGGGCTGTTGATGTTACTATTCTGCACCAGAACATGGGCGGAGCTGCAACTTTTGTATCATAAAAAAAAAAAAGTTGCCTTGCGTCGCTTTATTACCCACCATCTTTTTGGTTCAAGCACACCCGTGCTGCATCAAAACCTCAAAAGAGTGGGGCTAGAAAGTGTCCCCCGAGACCTCTAGGACTTGTGGAGCATCACCAAGTCACGTGGTCTCGCCCTGGTACTTTTCTCAGACGCCAATTTGGCTGTGAATGTAGGATCTGTCTGATTGGATGTTGTAGACCCACAAGTCATAGAGGTCTTAATGGGATTCAAAAAACTGCCTGAAGTGGGACCAAGAACCATTTTTAGGGTCTGGAGACGTCAGTAATTAGTATCAATAAGCGGAAGACTAGTTTTGTCATTGCGTCCACCACACTCACCATTCGCCATATCACGAGATCAGGGTACAAACAAAGGATTTACTGAATATCCGAAATGTGGAAACCAAGAGAGGACGATGTATTGCTTATTCAACATTAAATAATTTTGCCCAAGCATCAATAAATTGTCTTGGCTGTCGGAGAGCGGGCTCTGACGGTTTTGAGAAACGAATAGTCAGTATCATTACCGCTTTGCAGATATTTCTTGTCAGCGCATCAGCTTCTGGAGTTTGTTCTATAGATAGCACAAAACAGAAATAGGGCCGGAGGCGCTGTTAATGACGTCGTTGTTGCAGTGTCTGGCGATGGCGTTGGTGCTGATGGCGGTCGTGGTCGGGTCGCGGTGATGGCTATGGCAGGGTTTCGATGCCCCAGAGCAAATAAGTGATTCTTAGGAGTATGTCCTACTTTTACCCGGAATCTACTCCTCTTATATAGCCATAACCTCTATTTCTCGGACTTGAACTTTAAACGTGTACCATTTCCTTCCCAGAAACTCAGAGAGCTCAAGTCGGGCATTTGCATAAAACCCAAGCCCTGTGGTCTTCGATTCAGGCATAACAAACGGGTTCTCGCCGTAGTACTTGATATAATTCTCCCGAGCTACTCGAAGCATCTCGTCTATATTGTCGCCAAAGTGCATGGCTGAAGGATCCCCTCGAAAGAACGATTCCCAAGGCTCAATCCAACAAACTCGCTGCGCATCTGATAATCCGCGCTCGTAGTTGTCCGCGCCCTCGACTCCAAGCAGGACAAAAAAACCAGTTTCGTCATTTGTGAAGAAGAAAACGCCGTCAACCCTTATATTATCAATGATGTTTTGCCCACTGAGAAAGTCCTGTTTTAGTATGGGATGGGCACCGATAAAGTGGGGTTCCTGGGCTTCCAAATGCCAACTGCCGTGTCCTTGGAATACTAGCTTGACTTGTCGCCGTTCTTCAAACGAGCCCAAGGACAACTCTAGAGACGGTAGAAGAATCCTTTCCGGTTGGAAACACCCCATATCGCAATCCACTAAGTAGCATTGTTAGCCAGTGAACTTTCAAAATACTACCCGACCTTCTTCCGAATGATGAATACCTGATATATCTCCCGGTTGTTGACGTGCAGATGAGAGGGGTTGAACAAGATTTTGGATTACTCGAGGTCGCTCGCCAACTTTGAGCACCACGAGTGATTCCTTGTGCTCTCGGCGATAGCCCGCACCTGGAGATTCTCTGTCGATACGAGAAACCAGTATGGCCACTCGCGTAGTCTGGTCCACCTCCACAGGGCAGCTGAGCACCGCCAGCCACTTTTTAAATTGTTGGTCTTTTCCATTGTCGTGAAATATTGTCACGTCGCAAGGTCCCAGCACAACATCAAGCTCCAGCCCTCTGGGCGTGGTAATAATGTCGTTTCGCGTGAATCGCCCGTCAGTCCCTTCACCCGCCCTGAATTGAAAAGCCGACGGGTGCTCGGCTAGGTACGGCCTATGTCGATCGCGCCTCAGGAACGATTCTGTCCAGGTTAAAATGCTCTGATCGGGGGTCTTCCTGAGAATTTCCTCTTGCAGTCGAAGGAACGCATTCTTTCCTTCGCCGTACAACAATGGCATGTTGATATCGAATAGACCCATGAGACAATATGCAATATCCTCCTCGCGGGTCGTCACCCTGTTTCCAGCCCACTGCAATTTTGTCGCGACTGACTCGTTGCTGAGATACATGGAGAGGCCGTCGTAGGCCTTGCAGGTGGGGCAATTTGTGTTGTGGTTATTTCGGCGGATCAGCAGGGCCGGTCGCTCAAGGCGGTGTCTACGTGATAAAATGTTGGTGCGAATTCCAGTAATTCTCGAGAGGATATCTGCAATCTCATGTCTGCTTTGCATTTTGTTCCAATCGCGATCGAAGAAATGCAGTTCGTGGGGGGCGATGAGCTCTTGGAGTGTCCACCCTCTCGTAAACCACCTGCTCGTATCGAAGTTGACCGGACCACTTGGCGTCAGAGTAACATCCTCCATGTACACATAGCAGGCTGCTGACTTGTTGTACCACTTAAACATGGAGTTGATGGCCTCTGAGAGCTCAGCACTACTGGACCTATCGATGCAGCACGTATCGACCCACACGTATTCCAGGTTGTCAAGCTTTGCCTGCTTGCAGGTCCCCAGGACTTTCTGGAGACCTTTTCTAGGAGTTCCCTCCATCAGGTCTGCAAACTCTAGCTCGTCTTCGCCCCATGTGTGAGACAGGATGGCATATCGCGGTATATCTTGGCCGGCAAACGTCTTCAGCTCCATTGTGGAGACGTCAATGAGACGCATCTTGTCGAGCTGGAGGATGCCCTCATTCAGCTTTAAACTTTCAGTCGGAAAATTATGGAATACTCGACCCTTGGAGCCCGAACTCAGGAGTCGCCGGCATGGGTGCGTTGGTACGGGCAGATGACGCTAGAGGTTAAAGCGGTGGGCATGGCAAAATGTCATCAGTTCCAATCTGGTCCACTTTAGGGATCGGGCGCAAAGGATGATGTTGTGGTGTGGAACAGAGGTCGAATGCGCTAACCCATATCTAGTAAGACGCATAGGCAACGCTTCACTTGGCGCTCCTTTTTCAGCAGCTTCACAGCGCTGTCTGACCACTTCGCGGTGCCCAAAACAAAAGAACCAGTTCCCTTGCAGTCAAGTAGGTAAAACCATGTCATACATTACGTGTCCTTACTGCGAGAAAGCAATGCGAAAATGCAGAGCGGAAGCCGGAATTTCTCTACCGAATGTTTGTCGAAAGCAAAGGAGAGAGTTCACGTAGAATCAATACGTTTTCACAAGAAAAGATAGGGACTAACAAAAATTACCAACAAAATTAAAGGAACATATATTTTTATAATATGGCCTTGGATTTTCATATTTGAACGACATGCATGATAATTGCGTTGACAGTTTGAATTGAATCTGGAGAAGGGTGATTTACCCTAAACCTAGGTACATAGTACGCTGCTGAGTCAGCGGAGAAACACTCGCCACACTTAAATGATGCTAAGCCACATGACATACGCCAGCCACACCTTGAACTTCCCCACAATGGCATCCGTTCACATTCTCACGGCAATGGTTGTAAAACAGACTACCAGTATTTAGTATACCAAATTCTGATAATTGTATAGTTATTGTTATTATGGTTATTTGCACAATTTTTTGCCTGCCACCACCCAAGCTCCTTGAATTTGCGTCTTGCCAAGAATCATGTCTACCAAATCCGCTACACCAGAGCTGGCAAGAAGTCCCAGAATTTGCAAGTAGCATTGTAGCTCCCTGCCGATCCAATTACGCAGCTCTATTGCGTTGAGTGAGTCGAATCCGAGCTCCGTAATGGTAGCCTCTGCGCGCTCAGTGAGGAAAATATCTGATGGGAGCATTAAAATGCTGATTATCTTGTCTTTTACAGCCGCAGTAACCACCTCCCGGGCCGCGTCTACACTGCAAGCCTGCTGAAGCTGTTGGGCAACAGGCAGCTTTGCAGATGCATTCAAAGCACCGTCGGCGGATGGATTTGCTATAACAGCATCGCGGAGGTGAGAAAACCTTGCATCACGCGCATAATATGCAACCTCTGATGTGCTCTCAATACTCAGCCCAGTAATACACTGGCCCTCGCAAAAGTTGTCAACCTTGCCCTCAATGGCGGCATCTATGAGAGCTAGGACTTCAGACTCATCCATGGTGCTTCCAGCCAAGTTTCCCAGCACTCGTGCTTGCCGGGCTGTATCTCCAGCGAGATAGCCAACATCTGTGACTGCAGTGAGGTTGATAGATGTCGCTGCTAGGCCTCTGAGATGGCGATGACGCACAAGCGCATCAAGGAATGCATTGGCAGCAGCATAGGCTGCCTGACCTCGGTTGCCTATAATGGCTGATACTGATGAAAGCATTATAAAGAAGTCCAATAGGATGTCTGAAAGAGCATTATGAAAGTTCCATGCACCAGATATCTTGCTCTTTACCACGCCGTCATACTCCTGAAAAGTCATGTTCTCGAACAGTACGTCCTGTATTTACTTCATATGAGTGACCTGAAATACAAAGGATAAGGAAGGTACTTACAGCAAGAACCATCGCAGCATGAATTATTCCTGCAATGGGGGGCAATGTTTCCTTCAAAGATGCTAGGAGAGACTCCACCATGGACTTGTCGGACACGTCGCATTTTCTGACGTGAATGAAGCATCCTAATGCCTTGCCTTTTTCTATAAACTGCTTTAATTTGCTGGTGACAGTACCTGTTCGAGAGACGAGCACAATGGAGAGAGCTCCATGTTCGACTAGCCTTTTTGCTATGGAACGGCCAAGACCACCAGTACCGCCAATTATTATGTATGAGGCATTGGCTTTCATATTCTGATGCAGACGAAGGGAATGTGTCATCTGTGTTTCTGTTAGTAATATGCTCCCATACACGACGGATGCTCTTACCATGACTTGGTTACTACCAGTGTGGCTGACAATCATTTTGCCACTTGTTTTACCACTTTGCAGCTTTCTCAATGCACCCTCAAGCTCCGAGATTCTCACAACGTTTATGGGAGTGATAGGTCTAATTACCTCTCTTATCAACAACTCTAAAACCTTCTCCAAGACTTGGCCCATAATCTTTGGCTTTTTAGCGGCTACCAATGTTAGGTCGACAGAACTGAAGGAACAGTTCTCGTCAAATTTAGCCATTTCTAGTCTGGTATTCGATTCAATATCTCTTTTGCCGATCTCGATGAAGCGGCCAAAAGGAGCTAGGCATTTCCAAGATTCACGCATTAAGTCGCCGGCAAGAGAGTTGATGACGACATCAACGCCGCCGCCTGTGGCCTCTCTTACAAGAGGACCAAAGCTGGCGTTTCTGCTGTAAAATATATGGTCATCGGGTATCCCGTAAGCTTCTGTCAGAAGTTTCTTCTTCTCAGCACTGCTAACGGTAGCGAAAATTTCGGCGCCGACCATTTGGGCAAGCTGTATGGCAGCTTGACCGACGCCTCCAGCTGCAGCATGAATCAAGATCTTTTCGCCTGGCTCAATTTGGGCAATATTAAACATGCCATAATAAGCAGTGCAGAATACCACGGGAATAGAGGCGGCAGTCTCGAAAGTAAGATCGTCCGGTATCTGCTTGGCACTGGTCGCTGGACAGCGAGAGTATGTTCCGTATGCCCCCAAGGTCATAGCGCAAACACGATCACCAACCTTCAAAGCAGTTACATTGGTGCCAATTTGGGATACTACACCGCTACACTCGACCCCGATGTATGGACTTGATATTTGGCCCATAGCGATAACAACGTCTTTGAAATTCATACCGGTTGCAGCAACTTTTATTTCGATCATGTCTGGCTCCAGAGGCAGGTCCGTTTCATCCCGCCAGTATAATGTATCGAGGGCTCCAACGGTTCCCATGGTGAGTTGAAGCCTTCTGCCAGGCTGCAAGAATTCCTGAAGATATGGAACTGATGGATGAGTGCGGTGGAAAATAGCAGAGTTCATGTCTTCTTGTTTGATAATGCGTTGAACTAACAACTTGCCATCCTTTTCAGCATATTCCGAGTCAATTGGCAGGCCACCTTCTATTGGCGTCCTTAGTGAACACATCAAGGCTTTTTCGATCAGCCGAGCAAGTTCATACGCCGTATGATGTGCGTTAAGATCTAGGTCTAATGTGGCGGCCATTTTTCCTGTTTCAGATCGGACTGAGCGGAAAAGCCCTTGCACGATATTGCCATGTGGATGTTCCGGTGTATGGTACGCACCAGATATGACCCAGAGAATCGACTTGCATGTAGATATCAGACTCTGGATACGTTGAAATAGTCCAGCCGACATGTGGGCCAATTGTGGAGTATCCATTTCCAGCAAGCAGACATATCTGGTAGAGGCAGAGGGTTTGAGACTACCGAGGGAAGAAATTGAGCAGATTTGGCTAAATTCAAACTTCAGAATGCTGCAAAGTTCGGAGATGACAGGATGTGATGCTTCTTCAGTAATAATAACAATATCATCATCAAGAAGAGTATCACTTCCAGCAGGCGTATCTGCAATCTGAAGACCATGAGTTTCGGGCGTCTGAGGGGTAGAAGATTCTCTCCATTCTCTTGAATCGCTTTCTTGTGGCTCCCAAGTGACTTTATAACAGAAAGATCTCGGGCCCTGATTATCAAATACACTCTCGCGAACAGGTGTAAGTGAAACTGCATCAAAATTCAGGAAGGATTCGTCGTTATTGGGATTCCAAACATCAATGGAAATTTCAGTTGGACTAGGATTGTCATGATTCGGATGACCGTGCGCGACAACCTCAGCACAGCTTCCGGGTTGGTTGGGCAACTTGGAGCTGATAAATCCTTCTTTTATGGAAGTTGGCATATAAAGCGCCCCCAATCTTCCACGGCCGGCCCCTAAAACGACAAATATCGAATGAAGAAATAGATCAAAGGTGGCTGCGGATAGTATGGAAGGTGCTTCATAATGCAGCGGCATCGTAGATGATGTATCCGGAACCATAATAGTGGCGATTGCGTGGGAGTCATTACCTCGGAGATTACAGCCTGGTTGTAACATAAAGGGAGGACCATAATCTAGGCCATAATCCCGAAGCTCTGAATAGAACTGATCGATTGATATCTCGGCTTCTCTTAATGCGTTGGCTGTTCTGCGGCGGGAAGTCCCTTCTTGCGGTTGCAATCCGTGTATTGGGTCTACAACAGACCCTCTTTGGATTCCGACCAGCCCACGGCAATGTTCAATCCAACCTCTCCCAGATACCCATGATGAAATGGTAAATTCATCCCACTCGTTGGAGTATGAGCGCGTTCCCTCAGCATACTGCTTGAAGCTTACAAGAGACTCGTATTTTCCATCGTCCTCCATAATCAAAGCTTTAGAAACCTGGACTTCGCGAATACGGAAACCCGTAATGTGAGTACTTGATATGCCTCTTAGCTGGGCTATCTGAGATGCCGCCTCGACGGCCATACAGAGGTATCCAGCCAATGGAAACGTAGTGGATGACTGCATTTTGTGGCCGCGTAGCCAAGGAACATCGTCAATAGTGATGACGTTGCGCCAAGTTGGAGCAATACTGCTATATGTATCATCCAGTAGCCCGAGGAGATCATGGCGAGCGAAAGGCTTTAGGCGACGCTGTTTGCTGGCCTGGGACTCAAACCAGCACTTTTTCCAGGACCATGGATATGGTGTCAAGTCGTCGATGACAGCTGGTTTCTTTGAACCCGAGCTTGTTTGATTGACTTCTTTAAAGTTAAGAACTTGACCCTTTAGGAATAACTTGGAAGCCAACGCCAATGTTGTTATGGTGGCGGACTGGTTTCGAACAAGCGCGGGTAGATAAGCAACATCTGAAGCAACCTTTTCGCTAATGCTCTGAAGAGTCTGCCTGATCGGGCCTTTCAGTGCGGAATGAGGACCTACTTCAATAACCACATTGGGCTTCTCATGGTTATACAGCTCTTTCAGGGCTGTAGAGAAAAGCACTGGCTTGGTGAGATTGTCAACCCAGTATGAAGGCCCAAAAAGGGCCATGTTCTCAACTCTACATCCAATGACAGAGGAATAGACACTGATGCCACCATATATGCGAGGTGTTATGAATCTAATAGATTCAAGGTAGTCTTCTGCAACAGCTTGCATATGCGATGAATGATAAGCGACATCGACATGGAGCTTCCGGTTAAACACTCCCCTGTTCCCAAGCTCTGTGGCGAGCAAGTTGATATCATCATCATTGCCTGAGGCTGTAACCGAACTCGGTGAGTTCTCACATGCAACTGAGACGTTCATTAATCCAAGGCTCTTGATTGCTTCGTTGACCTCTGTAGACGCGGCTCCAATGGCCAACATGGCACCACGCGGACCCTCACGGCTAGTCTTTAGCGTTGCTGCGGCTCGCCCTCGATGGTAAGCTATAGCCATGGCATCTTCAAAGCTTATCGCACCTGCAGCGTAGGCCGCCGCAATTTCGCCGCTCGAGTGGCCAGTTACACTCAATGGAGTGATATTCCAAGAAGCCAGCAGGTTAGTCAGAGCTAACTGTACGGCCGTGCAAACAGGCTGAGAGATTTCTGCTTTTCCCAACATTGAATCATCTTTGTGCTTGAACAGCTCGTCTTCTAGAGAGAAATTTGCACCCAGGTGCTGCACATAGCTGGAGGCTGTTTTAATCGCGTCTCGGAATACCGGGTGGCTGGTCATGAGTTCTCTACCCATTTCCGCCCACTGTGCACCCTGGCCTGTATATACAAAGGCAATCCTTGGTGCCTCGGACGGGGCTCTTGTGACGCAGGTGTCAGCCTGGCTAAGAGAAAATGCAAACTCCTCAAAAGTCGACGCCACAGTGGCAACTCGCCATGGAAACTGGGATCGCCGTTCGCCCAAAGTGTAGGCTAAATTGTCTATGAGGCGACTCTGAAAAGCATCGTAAGTGTTTCCCAGATACACCTGCATATTATATACAATGCGTTTGGCTGCCTCTTCGTCATTACCTGAGAGCACTAGCAACTTGGGACGTGGCATTGCTGACTCTTCCTCAAATATAACTCTGCGTTCCGGATAGCCTTCAAGGACGACGTGCGCATTGGATCCTCCAAAGCCAAAGTTATTGACACTAACGAACCGTTTACTAGGTGGCCATGGGATAGTGGAAGTTGGAATCTTCAAATTCCACTTCTCGAGAAGGATCGAGTCATTCGCCTTCTCGAAATTGACATTCGGCAGTATGAACCCATTATTCAGAATCAATGATGCTTTAATGATGGAAATGATGCCGCTCGCATTTTCCAAATGCCCAAAATTGGTCTTCGCTGAGCCGACATACAAAGGGGGTTTCTTTGAGCGGCTGGCACCACTGAAAACGCGAGAGATGGCCTCGGCCTCGATGGGGTCACCGACCTTAGTGCCCGTGCCATGAGCCTCAACAAACCCTGTATCATCAGGGGAGATTTTGGCAGCATTGTATACATCACGAATGAGCTGTTCCTGCGCCTCAATGCTGGGTGAGGTGATGCCTGGACAATAGTTCAGTTTATGTTCGACTTCCATAGCTGGAATGAACTTACCTGCCGTTTTCCCATCGTTGTTGATTCCGGTACCAAGGATGACAGAGTAAAGCTTGTCATTGTCCTTTACTGCTTGCTTCAGCGGTTTAAGTATCAATGCACCGCCACCTTCCCCGCGAGCAAAACCCGATTTCGCCCGGTGATCAAAAGCAAAGGTTTTCCCCTGATCATTCAGTAAACTAACTTATTAGTACTCTGTATCTCCACACGATGAACAGACTTACCCTAGCATTGACATGGATACGGTGTTGTCGGCGTACGGATGTAGAGTGCATCCCGCTACAATAGCCGCTTCAGCATCCCCGGAACGAAGAGATTGAACAGCCAAATGAACAGCGTGGAGAGAAGAGGAGCATGCCGTATCCACAGAAATACACGGCCCGCGTAAGTCAAAGTAGTAAGAAATGCGACCGGCTTGAATGGACTGGTGCGAGCCGGTAATACCAAACATGGGAATATCATGAATATCCCAACCATTCTCATACTCGGGATTGGATCCTCCGACAAAAACACCGATTTTACGCCCGGCAATCGATCCCTTCGGTATCCCTGCATTCTCAAGTGCTTCATATGTGCACTCGAGCAATATCCTTTGTTGCGGGTCTAATACATTGTCAACATGCAGACTTCGTTGCAGTTCAGGGCGGTTTACCCATGGCTGCTGCTTCTTGGGCAGTAATTTGGAAGAATGGTGCATCAAAGTTTGCAAGATCGTGGCTTAGGAAATAGCCACCCTTGTTGTTCGAGCAGCCTCTTTTCTGGGGATTGGGATGGTAGAAAGCCTCACTCGAGTATCTGTCTTTTGGAATAGAACACCAGCCGTCTCGCGATCGAGATAATTGAGCCCAAAACTGTGAAAGTGTCGACACATTGCCAGAGAGACGACAGGACATGCCAATTACGGCAATGGGATCTGATGCACCATCCATGGTATATGGTGAAGTCAATGTAACGATTGTTGAGGAGTGAACGTGTATTCCTAGGAGAAGCTGAAGATATGTCCCATATACCGCATTTGAGTGAACAGCGATGAGCTAGCGGACATATATTCAGTTATGCATTTGCCTCCACCTGAGGCAATTCGGAAAATATCCCGCCTCTGCAGCCGCCGCCCCCACAGCAATATAGAGTTTGAGGACTTTACATGGGGTCTAGCCGATCGAAACATGCGGGTGGCTTTGTTCGGAAGCGATCCTACCACGGTGCGTCTATTCATAGATAGACACTAACTATGCGTGCGAAATACGAGAGAAATCAGGTAAATTATCACACACAAAGGTGGTCTCAATAGCCTAGCCAACCTGTGGCCTCTCGAGGCCGCACCAGCCTTGAATACAGAGGTCAGATAACTCTAGCAGCTATGTCTGTTCTTATAGGTAGGAGCCGGATAACGCTGACCGCAACCGGCCTCGCAACACCATACAAAATAAGGATAATGCCCTAGTTAGACTATCTGGCTACTACAGCCCTAGCCCAAACCGGCTGCCCGGACCATCTGTGCACGGTAGCTAGCTTTGAATAGCTTCAACCTTAGCCCGGCCGCCCTCGGCCGCCCGGAACAGCTAGCTAGCTGTAACAGCAGCTATAAGAGACCTAGATAGACCCCTTTAATAGACACATCAAGAGCTCCAATGCAGCCTGTGGCACCCGTAGCTGTGACAGTTATGAGCCCGGTTTGCAACAACTAGCTAGCTGACTGACCCTCCTTGCAATACCTCTTTGCAATACCTTCTATCAAGACTACCCACACACATAGCAGCTGTCTTGAATAGCAGCTGGCTAGCCCTAATTACTTCTACTGCTGTTAATAGCTATGACTCTTATAGGCTTGGAAAGCTCTTCCTGGGTTACCCTTAGGGGCCCTAGTAATTAGGTAACCTGGATTAATATAATTTAGAATATGGCCATAGCCTATGGCGTTTGGTATTACCTAGATCCCTCTTGGCCGGACTGACCGGCCCTGCTTGAACTGGCATAGCTGACCTTATAGTTGGTTAATGAGGCTGCTACCTAATATACTGATCTAGATGATGATGATTGCCTTAATCTTAGGTATCTAGATTAGTAGTACTAATAAGAGGCAGCTTCCTTCTGGACCTAATAAAAGGCAATAGCTACTATCTAAGTCTATGTCTTAGAGACTGTTGGTAGCTATAAGGCAATTATTAGAGGGATCTATAGCCTACCTTAATAGCTTACTGTATTGTAGTCGCGATGCAAGCTATCTGATTATTAGTATGAGCAGATGGTAGCTGCAGCTTATTAGAAGGTCCTTAAGGGACCTGGCTGTATAATTACTTATGATTGGGTTGATTGTTGGAGGATAGCTCTGACCGAGGCCCTTGATCTAGACCTTCTATAGGTCTAAGGGATTAGGCTTACCCTAGCCTTCCTAGAAGCCATAGAACAGATCTACCTTGCCTTATCTATATACTAGAAGCTAGTTCTAATATATAGGGCCTGGTATAACCTGCCTGGCTAGGAAGATAATATCCTTGATAGCTTTGAGATAAGTAAGGAATTTGAATAGCTACTACCGCCGCCAGCAGTAAAGGGCGGATTTGCTACCTTCTAAGGTAGGTTAGACTAAGAGACTGCCTTCTAAGGCAGGTTAGACTAAGAGACTGCTGGCTCTGGTAGTTATAAGAACAATAACCAAGGAAATAATAAGAGAAAACCGCCTTACCTATACAGCAAGAGGCATTTCTATTATAAATACTTTTACCTAATAAAGATAATTAAGCTATAAGGCTAGAGGCCTAACCTAGAGGTTAAAATTAGAGTTAACTAATAGCTAATAAACCTAACTATACAACAGAAGGTAGAGGCAGCAAGAGGCAGGGTTAATTAACCTAGCCTTCCTAACCAAGAGGTTAAAGGCATAGCCTTTGCTGGAGAGGTTATAATCCTCTCTTATATATAGGATTAATAGGATTAATAATACTAAGACTAACTAGCTGCTGGCCTGACTGGGCTATAGCTGCAGCTGCCGCCGCCAGCATAGCTGCAATAGTTATTATTTTCAGTAGCCCAGACCTACCTATTAAAAGACTCCTTTATCCTTGATTCTGGCTTGGATATATATATCTATAATAACCGGAGCTGGCTATCTAACTTCTGACCTAATCAGCAGATTGAGGTTATCTTTATAGGCAATAGCTAGCTAGAAATCCTAGGCTATGGCTAGGTAGACCTACGGATTAAGGGAGGAATATTTTGGCTGCTGGAAGTAGCCTATATCCTAGGCTTCTATATAAGCCTAGCCTCCCTAGACCTCCTTTTGCAAAAGGGATATAATTAGAATCCAACTATAAGAGCCATATTCAAAGGAAAACAGACTATCTTCAATACTAGACAAATCTATTGCTAATAAGTTATCAAGTTCAATGCAATTAAACACATAGCTACCGCAGCCGCAGCTACAGCTATTGCAACAGCCGATTCAACCGACCAAGGGACCGGACCAACAGTTACAACAATAGTTAGTTAGATAGCTAGGTCAGAGGCAACCATGACCGTCACATAGCCGGCTGCCGCAGCCGCCTTTAGTTCATCAAGACCACCGAGGCCGCAATAGATAGCCGAGGCAATCGTGTGGCACCAACGCCTAGGGCACCTAAACCCAGAAGCCCTAGGAAGGCTGATAGAAGCTATGACCAGAGCTAAGGTCATAGGACCTAGCCAGGTCGACTGCAAAGCCTGCAGCCTAGGAAAGGCAAAGAAGGTTATATTTAGAAGGTTATCATAGTCAACAGCTATAAGGCTATTCGAATAGCTATTTATTGATATCTTCCACTTTAACTCTAGCTATAATAGTAAGGTAGCTACATTAATAGCCAAGGATCAATACACTGACCTAATCTTCCTTAACCCTCTCTATAACACATAATAAGACACCTTAGTCGCCTTACTTAGCTAGCTAGAGGCCTGGCTAGGCTAGCAATATAGACCTAGGCTAGAGATCTGCTTTATCTACTGTAATAGCAATAAAGGGCTTTAAATAGCTTATAGGTCCTGGGCTAAGGAAAGAGGTATCTAAGATAAGATAACTATACCTTATATATCTGCTTAGAATGGTCCTAGCGAGTATTCTGGGGGGGTAATATCTATAAAGGCCTATATAATACTACTAGGTTCAAACCTCCTGGCTGACCTATGGTTAGAGGTATGGCCTGTAGCTATTTATATATATAATAGGTTCCCCTAATAGGGCTACGGCTGGCAGACCCTATATAGCCTGCTATATAAGTGGCTAAGAGATAATAGCAGAGCCTACTGATTGGAATAGCTAGATATAACATACCTAAAGGCATATGGCTACAGGTCTTATCCACTAACCAAGGAAGCCTAATATAATACCTAAAAGAGGATCCTAAAGATAATAGCCCACGCAGAAGTTAGCTACCTTGTTAGATATGATTCTAGTAATATCTATAGGATCTGGGTCCTTGAGACTGGCTAGGTTTATAGGGTCAGGGATGTGATCTTTAATAAATAGATATTCTATGATCTAAAGGATTAGCTAGACCCGGAGCTGATATAGATAATAAGGTCCTTAAGGGACTGGTTTGAAGATATTGAGTTAGATGAAGAGCTTGTAGCTGGAGCTAAAGATACTAACTAGGAGCTCGTGCTATCCCCAGTAATAGACTAATAGCTTGCTAACCGTTAGCTAGCTAAAGAAATAATAGCCCTAGCTATTGAAGGCAGTTATTACAGCCCTAGCCTGGCTATAGCCCCTATAGATACTAAGGAGATTAGGTTAATGATTAAGGTTATAATAGATAAAGATTATAGTAGTAATAATACCTTTAACCTACCTAACCTAGCAGAAGAATAATACTACCTAATGCCTTGAGCTACTAGCTTAAAGATTAGTAAGTTAGGCAGTCAGGCCAGCAGCTCAGAGCTAGAGCTAGGGCCATAGCTAGAGCTGGAGCTATTAAGAGAGTTAAGACAGCAGAGATACCGCTAGTAGCGGGATTAATAGCAGTAGCCAGAGCTAGCAGCCAGCTCTGACAATAACTCCAGCACCTTCAAAGCTAGCTATTATCACCGCCGCTATTAGTAGCAAGAATGGCAGCTAAATCAACAGCCGCGCCGGTTAACCTAACTAGCTAATCTTACCTCCTTCCACAGTAGCTTCCAATAAGGCCGAGAAGGCTGCCTCCACCGGCGGGACCTGCTGCTGGAGCCCCGGACCTACCGTAACCTAGCTAGTCACCTGTTAGGGCACCTATTTAAAGAGGCTATTGGGACTGAGATGATTACCCTGTGGGGAAATAGAACCTTTAAGCCTATATCCCTAGACTAAGCTCCTTGCTAGACCTTGCTGGTGATTTAGGTCTTTAAATATAAGACTAATAAGTATAGGTATCTTATATAGTATAAGGCCTGGCTATGTATCAGAGGGGACCTTTAACCTTTAGGGTCTAAAGAGATAGCTGTAGCAACCTTAGCTGGGAAGTTATTTAGGGTCCTAGCTGTAATAGCTGCCCGGTTTGACCTAGAGATAAGGCAGCTAGACGCGGTCAGTGCTTTTACCAATAGTAAGCTAGATGAAGAGGTATATATCTAATATCCTGATAGCTATTAATGCTGCGGTTGGTGCTTGCTGCTGTTGAAAGCCCTGTACGGGCTATGAAGGTCTCCCCTGCTGTGGCAGATTGACCTTACCTAGACCTTTATAGAGCTGGGCTTGTAGCCCTGCCCTGAAGACCCTTGTATCTTAAGGAATAGCTGGATTATAGCCTTTTTCTATGTGGATGATATTGTCCTGCTGTATTGACTAGAAGACTGACTTGTAGCTGAGCAGCTGATCGAGGCCCTGAAGGCACGATATGAGATGAAGGACCTAGGCGACCTCTAATGGTTCCTAGGTATCCGGGTCCTAAGGGACCGGCCTAACTGGAAGCTGTGGCTTAGTTAGGCCTTTTATATAGAGGAAATCGTAGCCTGGTTCGGCCTAGACAAGCAGGCAGCCTCTATCAAAGGCAGCTGGCTTCTAATAGCAGTCCCCCAACGCAACCTCGGGCAGGCTACACGATAAGAGGTTTATCTCTTCCAGCAGAAGGTCGGCTCCAGCAACTATACTATTGTTATGACCCGGCCGGAGGTCGCAATCCTGGTCTCCAAGCTATCTTCCTTCTTAACTAATCTATTAACCCAGCATCAGGATCTAGCTGACCAGCTAATTATATACCTCTATCAGACCCGATACCTTGCTATCCAGTATAGCAGCAAGCTGCCCGGACCGGAGGCCGGCCTAGATAATAACAAGGCTCTGACTTCAAGAGACCTAGCTGCCGCAGTAGCTGCCGCAGCCATAACGGCAAAGGAACAACCTGAATACCGCATTGTATCTGATGCGGCCTTTGCAGACAACCTGCAGACCCGGAAGTTATCACACGGATCAATTATCTGCTTATTTAGTGGCCCGGTTAGCTGGAAAGCCGGGAAACAAGACACTATAACGACCTCGTCAACAAAGGCAGAGCTGCTAGCTCTAACACACACAGCTAAGAAAGCTATTACAACCCAACAGCTATTCAAATAGCTAGACCTTCAATTAGAAGGAAAACCGGTCATTGAATGCGACAACCAACAGATGATCCGGCTAATAACCCTGCAGGCACCCCGGATCAAGACTGCCCTTAGGCATATTAATATCCACAGCTGCTGGGCCCGGCAGGCCTATCAAGCCGGAACCTTCGAAGTCAAATACACACTAACAGACAAGATGATAGCTGATG
>NAGG01000430.1:0-22544 GCA_003031705.1 Calonectria naviculata
ACCCTAACCCTAACCCTAACTCTTCCGATCCTAGATAATAGCGCATCTGGCTGCTATAGAAGGGCTCTGTCATTGGGTCTCTGCCCCACTGCATCGCACACCGTAGCCCGGTATCGCCGCTGAGACCCGCTGCAGGTCTTGCGATCATCCTTGTGAAGAGAAAGTGAATCGCCACGTCGCTTTCTCAATCTTAGAATCATCTCACTTGCTTCTGCTGTTAAACAAGGGCGGAATACGTATGGTTAGGGCGTTGATCCTATTGTATACCTAAATTGATTCCAGCCTCTATCGCTTGTCAAACTTGAAATGGATATGCTGATCTAATACTTCTTTGAGGCAATGCTAGTACATGATAATACCGGATGTAGCTCATACACGGTAGCTTCTCGGCCGTACTGACAGCTGCAAAAAGCACATGTAAATCCATATCTCAAACCTTATTAACGCCTCGGTGATTCTCTATCCTGATCTTTAAGCATAAAGCCCAAAGTCTAATCTTAGCAGTTAATCGGCAAGGCATATTCCTAGCAAGGCATGTTTCTAAATTGAGGTTGACGCGTAGCCTTTCCCCACCACACTAAGTTTTATAAGGTCTACAATTGCGGGCCGCAGCGGGCCGCACTCATGATGCCGCACATAGACGAAGCCGTGCGAAGCCGTGCGTCACGGAATTTCGGATATAGCAGGACAAATGAGGCAAGACAAAAGGTTGGCAGATCTGCAGTTTCGGTTCCGCTACAGTTCCTATTCCGCCGCAGTTCCTGTTCTGAGAATCACGTCTTTAGGAACAGTCAAATCGCAGTCATGTTTTCTAAGGCGATAGGCAGTACTCGTATGCCCATAGTTTCGCCAGTTGAACATACGTAATTCGGTCGAGCGCCAAGGAATGATGGTGTCTGCCAAGGGGACTGATTTGTGTATACGAGAACCTCGCCTTTCGGCAGATGGAGTGACCTGGAGTGACAGAATGCAAGACCATTCGCGGCCATCTTTTGTCAAATTAACGTAGTATATTCAACAAGATCTAGATGTGCCAACATGGAGAAGTGAGCAGCTGTTGTCAGACATTCTATGATGTGCAGCCGTTGCCTATTGTGACAAAGACACAAGCCCAGGTGAGCTGATCTCTAGGATTTGTCATGCATAGGTTTTCTAACTACTAAAAAAAGACAGTTTAGTCTTCTAAGATATCGCCCAGCAACAACGTAAGAAAGCGTCGTTTTTGGATACTAAGAATAGTCCAAAGGATTGCTTCATTTCGTATGGGCTATGAACACCCTTGACATTTCTTTTGCGGGTAACCATGGGTGTTAATATACATTTGTGAGTACCATTAATGTCACTCTGCACACGTTTTATTACATATCATTACATCCGTGGGTACCCGCAAAAGAAATATTTTACACCCTAGCATAAATCCTTGCGGCCCGTGATTCAAGGGTTTGGCCATTGGGGGCGAGGGGATAGGGGCGGAGTAGTAGCCTGAAGGCTTTGTAGATCGGAGATGACGTTACGTAATTGGTCTTGAGGCACTATAAGAAGAGGGTATGTCAGAAGGCGAGGGGAATAAAAAATCAACACAGTCTTTTACTACCCATCTAAGCATCTTTTAGACACATTCTGACGTCGCTTCTCTTATATCCAGGGTCTTTTTTTCATTTTTCACAAGTTTACCAAAGGTTCGCTACTTGAATCCTGGACAGATCTGCTCCTCAGAACAAAGTATTCGAATCGCACTGCCAAGATAGCTTGGATACTGCATTCAAGTAAGTTTCATTCGCTCACGGCCACTTGCCCAATTAATGTTTCCCCGAACAGTTCCCAATCATGGATCCTCCATTCATTCTCCTATCTTGGATTCTACTCCTGGGTTTTGCCTTGGCCAATCCAACCTACCAAGGTGCGGTCAAGGCAGGTGGGCCAGCAGTCACCATTCGAAACGGCACCTTGACTGGAATCTCCAACACCCACTACAAGCAGGACTTCTTCTTGGGCATTCCATATGCTGCACCGCCTATTGGACAACTTCGCCTCCAGAAGCCGTCTCCTGCAGATGAATGGACTGGTGCCAAGAAGGTAACCGCATACTCACCACGATGCATGTTCAATTCCATCAACTTGATTGGTTTCAGTCAGAACACGACCGATCCTATGGATGAAGACTGCTTGTACCTCAATATTGTTCGGCCCTCTGGTACCCAAGCAGGTGATAAGTTACCTATCCTTGTGTGGATCCACGGTGGCGGGTTTCACGAGGGAAGTGCCCGTGACAGTAGAAACAACGGAACCTTTCTTGTCGAAACGTCCAGGAAAATGAAGACTCCGATCTTATTTGTCACCTTCAATTATCGTGTCGGTCCCTTTGGTATTCTCCCAGGCCGCGAAATCGAAAAAGCTGGTCTGGCGAATTTAAACCTTCAGGATCAACGACAAGCCCTTAGGTGGATCCAGGAAAACATCGCCGAGTTCGGTGGTGACCCATCTCGTGTCACAATAATGGGAGAGTCAGTTGGTGGTCTCTCAGTCGGATTTCACCTTTTTGCCCATGGTGGTAGGGATGATGGACTTTTTAGTGGCGCAATTGCTCAGAATGGCGGTCCCCCTTTGACAATCGCAACGACTCGCAATGCTACTGAGAGAGAAGCCGATTTCCGAGGGGTGCTTGAACAAGCAGGATGTTTGAACAGCACACAGCCTCTTGACTGCCTTCGGGAAGTTCCAGCCGACATTTTGAGGCAGGCTGGCCAGAAACTACCAACTCGTATAACCGTTGATGGCGACATGGTAGGTGACCTGAGTTCGCAGTTACGACAAGGTCGCTTTGTCCGAGTTCCTCTTATGATTGGAACGACAAGGAACGAATGCACAACGTTCCTTCAACTAGAAGTCAAGGAGCCCATCGATACTGAAGAGGGGCTCAGACAATTCATTAGAGCTTCTCTAGGCAAGCAAGGCCTTTCCAACGAGTCCATCCAACGCTGGTCTGAGCTTTATCAGGATGAGATTGATAACCCTTCAGAGGGCGGTTTGGGTACGGTCCTTCCAAATCCAGGTGAACAGTATGGCTCTCAGTATGGCAGGGCAACTCTATGGATGGGAGATATGATGTTTACCACCAACCGTCGCCTTTCGAACCGAGCATGGGCAAATCATGGGGTTCCAAGTTATAGCTTTCTTTTTGATACGGTAACTGCTCCCATGGATCCAGAAACACTGGGAGCTGCCCACTTCCAGGAAATGCCATATGTGTTTGGTAATACTCAGGGGATTGGCTACGATGAGGACCCTTTCCCATCTAACACAGCTGAGCGACAGAAGCACTATAAGCTTGCAGAGATCATGAGCCGAATGTGGATTAGCTTCGCAACCACCCAGTCACCTAACTCTCACCAGAGTACGTATTTGCCCATTTTTTGACAACGACTTCATATTCAAGATGTACTGACGCCCACAGTAGTCCCGGACTTTGACGTTAATTGGCCAGAATACTCGAAGGACAACCCTCAGAACATGGTATTCAGCGTTTCTCAGGGAACCCACTTACAATCTGATACATGGCGAGTCGAGGCTATAGACAAGATAGCCGAGACTTATGGCGCCATGTGAGATAGAGGCGTTTAAGCTCCTAGATGCGAAACATCATTCATCTTCTATCTAATGAAAGGGCGTTTCTCGTTCTCTCTACATAGGGCATGGAATATGTCGGATCGTACGGGTAAAACTGGGTGCGTTTCCTAATGAGTTTAGTACCTTAAGTAGTAGAACCTCCGTACCGCAGGCTGAATTCATCAAGGCTTTTACACCCAACTATTTAGTTCGTCTTTATGACCGTTGATTAAAATGTCCCTCTTCAACTTCCAATAGTCGGTTGGAATGGCTCACAACTGCAGCCCTCACAATAACACACCAAAGGTCAGATGACTAGGGCTTCCAACAGTAGGTTGGGTCAATCCTATCAGTAGCTTCCGAAATAACAGTCTGAACAGCAGTCTGAATAACGGTCTAAACAACGATCTAAACAACGGTCTGAACAAGGGTCTGAACAACAGCTAGGCTTCCAAGGGTCCATTGGAATAACCTGACTGCAGCCTCCCCTAACAACTAGATTAACTAGGCTTCCAATAGCCGGCTTGATCAAACGTTCTCTATGACTTCCTTCAAAACACTTAACAAGCTACTAGTTAGGTCTTCCAACAATAGGTTAGCAAGCCTCACTTAATAGCTCAATAGATACTAGGTTGGCTAGTAGCTAGGGCCGAATAGTTAGGCAACAACCCTAACCTACTACCTTCCATAGCAGACAATAGACTAATAGCTAGGTCTTCCAATAACGGATTGGCAAGCCTCGCTCAGTAGCTCAATAGCTCAATAGGTTAGTCACAGGTTGGTTCAATCAGTCAGACTAATAGTTAGACTAACTAGGTCGGGTCGATAGATCAGATCAATGGATCGGTTCAATCAGTCTGTTCGACAGGTCGGAAAACGCGGCAGCTTTAATCTTCAACGGTAGCTATTATTAACAGCGGTCTTCATCAAAGGCAGTAATAACACAGGAATAGTTACAGCTTCCGTCGGCAGAAGTAATTATCAACAACAGCAGGTCTTATCAATAGCTGCAGCTTCAAGCAGCCGGTTTAAATAGGTCGGTCTGACTAGGTCAGAGCGGCGGCTTTTATCAACAACACCTCTCAACAAAGGAACAGCTGCAGGTTCAAACAGCTAGTCTTAATAGGTCTGATTAGGTCGGTTGAATAGGTCGAGGTCGCGGCAGTATTCATCTTCAAAGGCAGCTTTTATCAGCAGCGGTTATCAACCTTCAATAACAGTCTTTAACTGCAGCTCACAACAGCACTCATCATCAACAGCAGCTTCCATTGACATCTTTCAACGGCAGTCCTTATTAATAGCAGCTATAGGCTCAATCGATCGATCGGGGCAGGTCAGATCAATAGGTCGGAATAGCTGTAGCTTTCATCGATAGCCTTCATCAACAGTAGCCTTCATCATCAGCAGCAGCACCGCACCAGCTATAGGTTCAACGGTCTGAACAGCTCAATAGCTAGAAGGTTCGTAGGGCACAGCACCCTGACTTGTAGATCCTGACGGCCGCCTAGAGGTGCCACTGCTTCTGACAGCTTTAATATAAGCCCTATTAACTCTAATTAGTTTACTATAATTAAAATTAACCAGACTATTATACTTATTACCTAATATAATACTTTTATTTATTGCGTAACTTAATATGTCTGATCCAGTTTGTAACATAAACCCCTCAGTTTACGTTGTAGGTTAGGTCTAACTATTGCAATAATAAGAAAAAGCAAGGAAAATAATTATTAGGTAAATAACTATTTAACAATTCTTATTAGTAGTAAACTAAGATCTATATATTTGTATTAATTTAATATAATAGTTACTTGTCTAGCGCATCCCCCTAGCAACTGGAAGCCTTATAGTTTTGTAAAGTAGCTATAACCCTATAGTATAGAAGCACCATTAAAAAACAGCAGAATAGTGGTTAGGTTAATTCTCACTATTACACTTACTATCTACCTCTTATACTGATTTTCCCGCTGCTATATACTGTATATGCATGACCCTCATTTGTGTCTAGTTAAAAAAAACAAGAGGTGAGCTCAACCGGTCTTCCAGGAGCAGGCAGCAGCTACAGTTAGGGTTCAATACAATAAAGGCTGGTCGTTTTGCCCCGACCAAAAGAACAATTAACTTAAATCTTCTGTGCGACCTGACTCTTATAAGCAAAGCTTAATGTTTACCGCCTCCACATTTGCAGTCTTCTCCGTTACATGAGCCATTATGCATTGATTTTGTGCAACAATCAACTCTTAGTGGGTCATAATACCATGCTGTCGGAATGTTTAATTCGGAATCTGACTCTTCATCTGATATAGGGCTTGTACAAAGTTTGATACCTGGCTCAGCGGGATAATTAAGAGCTACTCTCTCTGTCGACAAGCATACTTCGTTTATAGACGCATGGTTGTGCTCATTGAGGATTGCAACAAGTCCTAATATGCCAACCATGTCATTTTGACCTAGAAACTCGGCAAAGGCGACGAGAAATTTGGAATATTGAGAAACATCCACCACCTTGCTCTCAGATACGGCTACTGTGTAGTCATATTCATATGGATATGCCACTGAATCCCGAAATAGCCAGTTACTTGGTTGGACAGATCCTGTCTTTTCGGCTCGAGTGACGATGTTGTCATTCCAGGGGCTAGAAACGGGACCATACTGGACCATACGCTCGTTACTCTGCAAATTAAAATGTCTATGGAGCAGCCGAACGCCAAAAACCCTCTCAACACCATGGTCGACAAATAGTTGGCGTATAGCGGTGTTAATAATGTGTAGGCCATCTTTCTGAGTCAAGTCCCGGAAGGCTTCAATGACACATGGTAAGGCATTGTAAAAGTCGGGATGATACGTAGATGCCATGGCTTAGATAGTGATAGCCTCTAATAGCGAAAGTAAACTATGTCTTTATGAATCTTGAAAATCGTTTGAAGATATTTCTATCACAGCCCATCAATACTAGCTTGGGTGTAAGGATTTAAATAAAGGATCTGGGTAGTAATATAGGGTGGCTTTGGGGCTATGTTAAGGCAAGCGTCTCCTTCATTTCAGTTGACCAATGTAAAGTGTCTACGTGTCAATATGTGAATCACCCGACCAACATGAGAGCTGAATCGGCCAATCACTTTGCTCCGCCCACCCCATGACGCCTCATCAATCTGCCTTGGTAATCTTATCGATTGGCCGGGGGTATGTTCTACACTAGTCGCTTACGCTTACTGCCGACGGCAAATCGTAGGACGATTGCCTAATAATGCGAGCTGCAGTAAAGCCTTCAACCTTGCGTTAACCTGAGCTGCGCCTTTGGCCACAATCAGATTATGACGAATATTTTCCATTACGCAACAGTGGAGTGTACATTCTCTTTTGGTTATGGTTATTTGATGTATTTGATATGAACAAGCAGTAATCTTTCTAATTTCTGATATGGAAAAAGAACCATCGAACGCCTGGGAACGCGCCCTCCATCGCTTACAGAGTCAATATGGCGACCAAGTCAGTCAATTCAAGAACACCAGCTACGAAGATGTTCGCAACGCACTACATCGGGTAGAAGAGTCGATTGCTTTTCGAAAGGGAAACCGACGTTTTCTAAACATCTTCACTAGCTTGTTGAGGGCTATAGACAATTATGGTGTGGCAATAGATGTTTTCGCACAAACAAGCACCCTGGTATTTGCACCTATTTGGGGGTCAATTCGGGTTCTTATTCAAGTAGTCAGACTCTTCTCAAGCAGCATGGGGTATGCTAATTTTTAATGAAAGGCCGCGATAAACTTTGACGACTATCATGAACGCCTCTTGGACATGGTTCGGGACTTTGCAAATAATATGTCTCGGTTGGGCGACTACGGTACTTTATTCAAAACTGATGAAAGGGTCCAGTCAGTACTGGTTGAGACCTACTTCAAAATTCTTGAGTTTTGTATCACAGCGCGAGATATATTTGCGACCCAGGAACACTCGACGATGAAATGTATGTCGCAATTACCCCATCCTGTTCATTATCTCACTGAATATTTGTAAAAGGGTTACCCAGAGCGCTTAGAGATCCAGCCATCAAATCTCTATGGAAGGATTTCAAGACGCAGTTTGGAAAAAATATTGATGTTTTCAAACGCAATTCTGATCTACTAGAGAAGGAGAGTCATGTGGCTGGCTTTAAGGCTGACTCGAAATTTCGTCAGCATGTAGATGATCGATTAGATTGTCTACAAGATATGGCGGTGATATAAACTAAAAGAGTTGAAGGTAATATTGCACTCAGGCTAGGGCGGTAACTTGCTAGCTCTCGGATACTAAGGTGAATCTTTAGACCAGCATCAGCGAAGACTTTTTGCATGGGTGAATGCAACAAAACAAACCGAGGAAATTTATCGCCAAAATATGGAAATCTGGACACCAGGAACATGTCAATGGTTGTTTGAACGTCAGGAATTTACCAGATTTCTGAATCCTGGTACCGAAAGAGATAGAGGATTCATTTTATGGGTGACTGATATCCCAGGATCCGGAAAAACAGGTATGTGAATGAACATTCTAGGTCATCACTCTCAGGGAATGATGTTTAAATTGTCCAAGTTCTCTGCAGTCGTTTTATTCATCGTCTCGAAAGTAGCCAAGTGGGCAAGACGGCATACTTCTTTTGCTCCCAGATGCATGACAGACTCAGTAACACAGAGTCCGTGTGTCAGTCTCTCATAGCTCAGCTTTTATCTCAGGATGGCGAAGATGACCTAGTGCACAACATGATTGCCAAAGAGTATGGACGTCGGCGAGATACGGAAACTGCAAGTAACGACCAACTTTGGTCTATATTGGTCAGGGTCTGTCAAAAGCAACCCGTCAGCATTGTTATCGACGGGTTCGACGAATGTTCCGATCAAAGGCTCCTTCTGGACCAACTTCTTTCGCTGGCATCATTTTGTCGTATTGCAGTGTTTTCTAGAGAAACTGCATTGGTGAACCCGCAAACCATTGCGTCGAACGTTATTACAATGGCAGAAACGGACCTGTCGTCAGACATGGAGGAAATGGTACGGGTTAAACTTGCATCAAGTCCAGTCGTGTCAAATATGTCCGCAAAGGCAAGGGCTTCCCTAGTATCGAAAATCGTTCAAAATGCCGACGGTATGTTTCTTTGGGCTAGGCTTACGATTGAAGATTTGGAATACGCACAAACAGCAAGAGAGGTTTTTAAATTGGTTGAGTCGTATCCCCATACGATGTCAGCCCTGTACAAGGCTACCTTGAGTGGACTGCTGCACCTTCCAGAAATTCTACGCCTTCGAACAATTAATTTGCTTGGATGGGTAATTCTCGCACGAAAACCATTTAGTGTTGCCGAATTGGCCGATGCTTTAGTCCTGACCGAATCCGCCTGTCGTATTGCAGATGATGATAGGATTTTATCAATGCCCAGGTTCCTACAAAGTTGCCGCCCTCTAGTCCAAGTGCATAGAGAAACTTCAGTTGTTTCCTATTGCCACTACTCCCTTAAGGAATTTCTCCTTAGTCTCCTGCCGATACGGAAGATCTACCGTTTTGGTCAACAATGGGGTGCAGAGCAAGCTCAGAATTCTCTGCCAGAATCGGCCGTCTTTGTTTGCAGTATCTCAAAATGGAAGATTTACGGCATGCATGGGCAAATGAGGCCCTTCAGCACAATATCCTACGGCAATATCCTCTTTTTGAATACGCTGTCTGCTACTGGTTAGACCACATTCTCGATGGGCCACCTAATCAAAAGTCGGTTCAGCAGATATCGGACTTTTTTGAAAGTGATTACTCAAGGTTGTGGTTCCAAGATTATTTTGCTTTTCAACGCCAGAAATTGGGTTATAGCAATTCAGGAGCACCAATGAAAGGATTAGAAGTTCGACTACGGAAATGGACTGCCTCTCTTCAAACCACAGACCAAACTACTTTCAATGCTTGTTCTCATCTGTTAAAAGGACAGGTGTTTCACACACTCATATCCGACCAGATCTCTTCACTTAAAAAGACAGTTGGCATTTTCAACCCTATTACGATCGATGCGTATCGCACTCTGTACCTCCACCATAGTTGGCGAGGCAATCTAATGGAGGCAGAGGACACTTTAAAGGAAATTTTGGCAATATTTGACAACGCATCAAAATCATTCTCAGAGTCATTGAAGCCGACCCTATTGGACGTGCTGTTTGACTTCAGTCAAGTAAAGGCATCTCAAGGACAGTTGCAAAGCGCTCTCATAATCGGAAATCAGGTTCTTTCCGCCTGGATAATGCTGTTTGGTGAAGATTCATACGAGACTAGCATGGCATGTGGGAGCTTGGCAGATATCCTAACGGATTTAGACCAGCTAGAGGAAGCTGAGAATATGCATCGAACAGCTCTGAAAGGAGTCATACATAATCGCGGGGATACATCCCTAGATGCACTTTTCCAGTATAATAATCTGGGGAACTGTTTATGCAAACGAAACAAGTTACAGGAGGCAGAGATCTGTCTGCAAAAAGCTTTTGAAGGACGAAAAAGAATACTTGGCCCAAAAAGTCAAAGCGCTCTCCGTACTTACCATTGCCTCTGGGTGGTGTACTTACGAATGAAAAAACCGTTAGAGGCTAAGGAAATCCATACTCAAGTCCTGAAAGCCATGAAAGAGGTTGTAGGTGACGGGCACTTTTTCACGTGGCGAGCTGCAAGGAACCTCGCTGTTGCAGAAGCCTGCTTGGGGAACATGATCGCATCTCAAACCCTTGCTCTTGAATCATTGTTCAAGATGGAGTCCATTCTCGGCCCTAACGCTCTAGACACATTGATGGCAGCTAATATAGCGTCAGAATCCCTCCAAAGTTATGATGATGAACTTTCGCTGGCCGTCCTCTGCCTCGCGAGTAGCAGAGCCTCTTCCGCTCTTGGAATGGAGCACTCATTGACACAAAAGTTTAAGGACGACTTGGGGAAGGTCCCCGAGCATCTTAAATCTCATCTAAGGTTTTCCAATTGCAATAGCGAAAGGTATATTACCGGTCTTAGTATACAGAAGGGACAACCACTAACTCCTGAAGCCGAACCAGTCCATTCCAAGATTTAATACAGCCAAAACCAATGAGGCATAACCGTTTAGCTATTTTGGTTTCCTGTATACCGCTGGGTGTAACTAAACTACTTATTAATTGGGTTTTAGCGATTTTTGTGATATTGCACAAAGTGATCCCTAAAAAGAATTGGTGATAGCCTTTGTGGACCTTTGTTATATATAATAGATATTATAATACATAGCAAGAGCTTAGTTTCTAGTCCCTCTAGCCTGGTTGTAACACACACACTCTCTCTCTCTTTCTCTCTGCTATCGCCCCACCTAACTCTATACCCAAGCAGCTGTCAAGCGGTCAGAATACAACTGCTGTGTCGCCCCCCCTAGTCCAAAGGCTATGTGAGCTTTTGGTCGCTGGATCAAGGAAATAGAAGCTAAGATAAGGGCAAGGATATTAACTTTGGATTGCCACAGTCGACTTTGAGCCTATCGGTAAGCTTACCGAAGTTCTTCTGACGTGCTTCGAGGCACGTGCAAGGCGGAGCGCGCATTTCCGCGGAGCATTGATCTAAGCATATCAAGTGGAGAAAGTGCCTTGCACTATTCTAGTACGGTCATAGCTTTATACCGCTTGTGCGAATTTGAGAATTCTGGCACATTTCTTCGTGATTATTGCGTGATGTGGTCAATTAGCTCAATCCAATCCTGATGCGCATATCGGGTTCGAAACATGAACATTCTCATTATCCACAAATTCGCCTTGAATTGGGCTCTCGTTTGATCAAGAGATCGTGTGAGCCGATCGGGCCTTCATTTGGTCCGAGTTATGTGATGCTTTTCGCCGCCTCCAATATAAAGCGGAGCCAAGGCGGATATTTGAAGTGGACCTGGATGTCCGTTCGGAACCTCTACCGAAAGCCAATTTTGAAATTCGTACTGGATACGATTTTGAACTTGGCCGTTTTAAATGAATGATCTGCAGTTTTTGGTTTCTGGGCTAATGCATTTGTACTAGTAGGTCTATTGGCAGGCTATTACCTCATGTAATAGTCGGGTGACTGCTACGTGCGATACATACCATGAATCCCACGTAATACTGCAGTCGAGCAGAGTATCAAGGGTAACGACGGCTAGGGAGGATGGCAAAACGCACACCGAAGTTTAGGGGATTTCAGCTTTGATAGCACAAGCTCGTTGCTCTCTAGATGTACTTACTGGCCTAAAAAATCGGTAAAATGATTAACGAGAAGAAGTGCACATTGATTTTTGTTGAAATTAAATTGCCATTGGCATTTATTATACGATTGAGATGTGACTCAAACAAGAAAGACATCATACAGATTGTATCATGCTGATTTGACCTGTGATATCACCATGCATTGGGCCACCGGGAAAGAAATTCACCCTCTGGAAGCTAGTATTTCTTGCGCGCTTTACCTTTTAATTCAACTTGATTTGAGTAGTGAAGGCTCGTGTATATTGATATTGGAGAGATGAATGAGGTTAGTGATGGGATTGAGTTTGTGCATCTTCGTGAAAATTAGTCATTAATACTGTCCGTGGTTCATGACACGACAAGGCGGATTGACGCTGCGCCTCACCGTGCACCAGACAGGGCTCCGCGGACTTATTCAGATAGCGGCTTCAGAGATCTTCACATCTAAGCCATGCCATATTTAAGTATCCCAGAGCAAGATAAAAGGGTCTATGGTCCCTTTCCACATTTGCTTTATTGAAAACCATCCTATTTTACAGCTACAATTATTTATTTAAAGACTCCATTCTCCAACGTTTTACAGACACCTTCAAGATGAAGTTTACATTCACCTCCGCCATCATCTTCACTGTCCTTGGAATGGCTCTGGCCGCGCCTACCGTGAGCGACTCGGGTGCAAATGTGGAAGAACGCCAAACCAGATGGGAAGGAGGCCCGGGAGGCATGCCCCGTATTCCTGGTTGTGTACGTCTTTTCTTCGAAGTCCTATCGGAGTCTTTCTTTTTTTATTTCTTTGTTTTATAGATTGCTAATACCAATGGTGTTACTAGGGCGAATTGAACGGCTTTTGCAGCAAAGAGTAATACATATGTCCTTGATATGAGCCTTGCATGTATTGGGTATGTACGAGAACACTGTATATCCATTGGCATTGAAGCTGATCATGATTTAGTAAACATGCAGATTACTATGTTGGGTAGAATTGTTGGTTATTATATGGAGTTCTCCATTGGAGACTTAGCTTAGCTGGCTATTAGTGGGTTTTATTTCGCATAGTCGTTTAATGTGACTTAGACAGCGATAATCAAAGTTTGATAACTTTTGAATTCGTTGAAGCACATTGAAATTTTGTATGTATTCAGGGAAATACCAAGTTCCATGCTCATCCATCATTTTGGTCCTATTTTGATTGCACATTTTATCTCTCTCGGAGAAGTAGAGCCAGAGGGTAGTTAAAAAGGTCCAAAGGTCCATGGAGGACGGGTTGCTATAGCCGCATACCGATAAAATTCAGTCTGTATGGAAGCATCATAAGGATTTTCAAAGATGACTCGCAAGTTAGTATTCTTGCGAAAAACATCACCCTCAGATTATACATGCACAAACGTTTCTCATTGAAAGGCTGGGACGGTAGAAAATATTCCGAGATTGGAACGATCATTCATGCTTTGATTCCAAAGTGCAAAGGGTTCTTTTTGCTGGCATAACTGTTTATGGATGATGTCTTGGATGCCCAAGACAGTAGTGATTGCTCGAAGATTATTAATAACCTGCCCAAATCCGTAACTGAAGCCTACAAGCGAGGCCTGGAACGCTTGAATCGTAAACTTTCTACAAAAAGGGGACAAGGTGGTCTTCCATGTAGGGCCATACAAGCACTCTTTTGGGTCGTCATGGTAAAGAGCCCGATGACGGCAGTCCAATTGAGACAAGCATTAGCCATCGCCAACAGAGATTTCGATTACAACCCTCAAATGTTAGACTGGAGAGAAGATGAAATTGATTCTCTCACCGGGAAGTTGATTTCCATTGACCCTCAAAGTGGAGAACTTGGTGTGGCACAGAAGACTCTAACTGAACACCTTGCTCGAGACGAGACCATAGGATCAGTTTATAATCAGACTAAGCCGAGCACTGGGGGGAGACTGTAGGTAGGAGGACCTATACACAAGGCATATATTTTGTCTTATTAGAGCCTAAAACAATTTAATTAGCATTTTAAACGGCCATTGAGAGAGGCTGACAGGCCGATATAGAGAGGAGGCTTGGGAGTAAAAAGCGGGAAGTTTGGGACAGCTGGCCAAACGCCAGATGGCGTTGGCGAAGTGGGGTTCCGCGAAGTAATATCCAGGCGCTCCGGGCGTCAGCGAAACTCGGCTTACCGGGCATAGCTTCTGTGGAATGGCGGCCAAAGCCGAGTAGGGATTGACCCTAAACCTGAGCCTTCTGGTCTTTCTTGAGGCTAACCGGTTCCGGAGCGTAACTGGACATTCCGGTGTGGGGCCGATACGTCGCCTACAACGCTTTAGACCCGATGGTTTTTCCCGGGTCGGCAAGCCACAACAGTTAGCAATTACTCAGGATCAGAATGACTATTTAAAATACCCGTGCATAGCATGTGCTTCAAGCATGCGACGACTTGAATTCTTATACCTTAGATCTCCATCCATCCTTGCTAAGCAGAATGCCATCCCAACCCGGAACACCACTTAGACGAGTCGTGACCACGCATCGGTCCGAACAATCTTCAATCCTTTCCGATGAGGAGCTTAATCTTGCGTCTGTATTTGCGAGCAAAGCTGCTACTGTCTGGGAGACGTCAAAACACCCTGCGGAGCTTCATGACAGAAATGTCACGGACGGAACCACTACCCACATCTATGGCACAGGGTCCCTCATCCGAATTGTGGATTTCCCAGCCAATTCCCAAGGCCACAACCATAGGACTGCGTCGCTTGACTACGGAATTGTCTTATATGGCCAGCTGGAGCTAGTGCTTGATGATGGATCGCGAACTATTCTGCGCACTGGGGATATTGTCGTCCAACAAGCTGTAAGTTTATTACATTGATAGCAGCAACTCCGTATACTAAAGCACGCAGACGATGCATCAATGGAATAATCTGACGGATAGTGCGGCAAGAATTTGCTTTGTGTTAATTCCATCCGAAAAGCCAATTGTGGATGGTGTGGCGGTAGCTGAGAGTGGTGTGCCTGAGCATTTGCTTCCTAAGCATTGAAGAGGCTGCTAGTAGCACGGAGCTAATACTATGCCTATTTACTCAAACCGGAGGCTAAGTAAAAACTTGAAGTCATCGATATCAGGCTAGAGTTGTAGAGGAGTTTAGATTATATACCCGAAAGTAATCGCGATCTTGAGGCAATTTTTGCTAAGATGCTATTAATTTAATTTCGGCACCGGGATTTATATGGACTTATACAAATTATGTGATGCCTTCGTCTACACAGTTTTGGGACTCTTTTAGGAATCCGCCTGACTCCGTCTAGTGCCGCTGTTTTTTTATACAAGACTAGAAAAGGTGATAGTCCCGTTTGTTACATTCACTTGTCGTTTCAGTGACGGCCAAGGGATATACCGAAAAGGGCAAAAAGGAACTCAGGCCTCTACGATATCACGACTCACTTTCATGATCAAGACAGTGATTCAAAAAGGGTCTCTTCTTGGTGTAAGCTATATATGTTTCAATTCTATGTCACTGTCCATTCGCTTAGACGTTTAAGAAGTAATAGCCAATTAAGTCGATGGATTCTGCTCAATTGCTCTCGTTACCAGATCACTAGTAGTCGTTTTAGCTCACGCAACTTGAAGCGAAAGAAATGGCTTGTACTTACGTGTCCATATACGCCCTAACCTTGACGATCTTGTTCTGATCATTAAACTCCAGAACCCAGGCATACTCATTCGGAAAGGGTAGCCCATTCTTGCAAGTGACGCCCACTGCCTTGAGTTCGACCACTGCCTGTTTCCCAGACGCTAAGACGTTCTGCACCTGTAGGGTCAAAGGAACCGCCCAGGTTGAAGTCAGAGCCTTTGTTCCATTCAGGAAATCCGCCGCAGACTTAAAATGCCCAGCAATCGGGCAATGAGTGCCTATACTCCACTTGTTAGTCTCTCGATCTCTAAAGCAGGTGCCGATCAGCCCGGAAGGCGGAAGCCCCGGAAACACTCAAAGGTTGCTACCTTTCACAGTCCAGTCAACGTTCTCATCAACATTGTCAGCAAAGAAAACTTTCATTTCCCCGCGGCCCAATGGCGCAAAGATTTCCTTGACCTCTTCAACGGTAGGCATGGTAGACTATGAAGGATAATTTAGTTGGCTGAGTCGAAAACGTCGTTTTGAAGTATATCTTCGTAGGTTGGATATGGAAAGGCAGGATGTATATTAGTAATTTTGGTAAGAAAACTGCCATTTTAAACTGATGTGGTGTGTGGTCTTCAGTGCGGAGCAGTCCGTATGCTGCTGCGTTGTGGAGCCGACCAACGCTGTGTTGTTAACATATGCCGATAATTCATCGGCTCCCCACGAGGAGATACAGCATGTAAAGATCGTTATCTCCGTGCCATAAATTCCGGATCGCCCGGATCACGATGAAGCTAATTTAGAGAGTGTTAATCAACCAAAGCTTCGCGGCAACCACGGCACCCCGGGTTTTGCTCGAGGTCTCATGCCCCCACCGGGCCTCGGCAACCTCGTATCAACGGTCCACGAAGGGCAATGGAAGTTGGGAAGCCGTTTACAAGACCCGGCGGCACGTGAGGGGGTTAAATGTCCTTAATATCCAACCTGTGAGGTTAGTCGAGCACAAAAGTGTGGGCGATGTACCAAAGAAGAGAGTATTAGCTTTATCTTACAGCTTAAGATAATTCCATAAGCATAGTTCTAGCTAGATCCTATTGATATCATTGATTATAAGGATTGTAAAAGATCAGTATATGTCGATATAGTGACACCTATCCTACTAACTACTACGTTCCATGATTCTATAGTTTAATTTATATCTTGGGGAAGGAATAAAAATATAGCTAATAAGCTGGAAACCAGGGGCTAAAGAGCAGTAATACAACAATAAAATAATTAGCATCTCACTAAGAAAGAGAAGAAAAGAGCAAGCTATTAAATTAGTTATCATAATATGAAACAACATGAAGCACTTCAGTATAGCTCGTTTCATGTAATTGACCTCAGTTTTCACGAAGCACAGTGCATATGAAATTGGACATTTTGTGTGGGAAATTTTACTTTTGCTGACCGGTAGGTGGGTGAACCGGTAGGTATCAGACCCGTGTTCGTATTATGATAGGGATAGATGATCAGAAGATGGAGGTGTGGATGATTGTTGATTGACGATGATGCTCATGTCGGTAACTGATCTGTGGATGTGGTGTGTCTCTCTTTCTTGTTCTTCGCTCTCGCTAGTTTCTATATCTGAAGAAATCAGGCCAAGATAATAGGTCTGCTGAACCTGCAACACATCTGTAACGCTGTTCTGACACTTCAGATTCCATGTTAAGCATCTTCCCTTGAGGTGGCTCCCTTTGTGGCATTACGATGCATACCACTTCTTCGACAGTAGGTGGGCACGCATGGTGTGTTTCTAAATAGACTGCATGTCCACCGCCCGCAGCCCTTCCGCTGCTTGCCGTCCCGCATTCACCTCAGAGCCACAACCATGCCCTCGGGCTTATCTAACCACATCGCTACCCGCTGCGCACATCTCGCCACTGTTGCACCGTCGAGGACACGATGGTCAGCACTCCAGCTAAGAACCGCCTGCTTCTTCTTGGCGATCCTGTCATTGCCGTCTTGATCAGCCTCAAAGGCGGGGACGTCCTCCGTCTGGCCAACCGCCACGATGGCTGTTATGGGCGAGAAAATTACCGGAGCCACTGCATTTCCGCCGATGCCTCCAATGTTGCTGACCACGAGGGTTCCGGCCCTCACGTCGTCGATGGTGAGCTTTCCCTCCCGTGCCAGATTTACAATGCTAGAGATCTCTGCGGCTATGGAGAGGATAGAGCGGTTCTGGACGTTGTGTACTACAGGTACCAATAGACCGTTTGCCGTGTCAACCGCAATGCCAAAGTTGTGACAGCCCTTGATAACCAGCTCAGGTCGCCGTCCTTTGTCGGACTTGTCCACATCTAAAACTGAGTTTATCATTAGAAAGTTGCCGACTGCTAGCGAAAGAGCCTTCAATACAAAAGGAAGCAGTGTCAACTTAATGGTGCCATCGTCCTGGCTTGTTAGGCACGACGCCAAAGATGGATCCTCCCGGAGCTGTATGCTCTGAGAATGCAACATAGAGAGAACCCATCCAAGCCTCCATGAGTTGCTACAAAACTTACTTTGGCGAAGGTGCTGCCAGCAAAGGAGACTTTTATAGATTTCTCAATATAGCTATTATAATGTAGAGTCCTGTTATCTTTATCTGCTGTAAGAATAGATACTTGATCTTAATACTAGCCTCTAAGTAGTATAAAGGTAATGGGATAGCTAGCTACGGGTCTGGCTATGAAATAGAGAACCTATACATTAGTGGAACTAATATCTTTGCTATTTATAAGGCTGCTAAGGCTGCAAGGGAAAAGGCACTAGAGAATAAAGGATGCCTAGTTTTACTTAAGCTTATGAATTACTGTGTGTCTCACTACAGTACTAGTAGTAATAGCTCTATATACCGTAGTGGCAAGTTACTTTATGGAACAATTCGCCCTATTAGGGTTTAATCCTGAGATTATTCTAGTAGCTACAGTATAAGGGACTCCAGAATAAAGAGAGAGCAAGGCTTAAATAGGTGTAGATTTGTAAAGATATTGCGAAGGAGCTGACCCTTGCCGAGAAGGAAAAAAAGTATTAAACCCCAGGTATTGTGGACATGGAAAGGCAGTCCAAAAGAGGGAAATGAGCCTTATTCTAATAGGATAAAGGTTATATAATATACATATAGCTCGGTTACGGTTAGTGCCCTTTGTCCTCCTCTGGAAATCCACAAAAGCAGCGCAGAAGCGGGGCACGGGCGCAAGCAAGGCAGTTCAATCAATCACGGCTTCAATATCTCCTTTGTCATTCCTTTCTTTCCATGTTCCTATCCCTGGACGGTATTTCTACCGAACGTGTCCGACTCCATTCGCGGACATCAGCTTTGAGCTAATACAAAACCCGTACCGCCGTCTCTTCAAATTCCTCTTCTTGCTATTCTTCGCTTATTCGCATCAAAAATGCCGGCTTGGGCGGCAGCGCTAGATGCCGTAAAAACTCGAAAAATTGAGAATCGCTATGGAGACAAACTAGACTCCAGTAACGTGCAGTTGTCCAATAAAAGAGCCGTATTTTGTCTAAAAAAAAGCGAAAACAACTCCACAGTTCATGGGAGGCTTGCATGTGGCCAATAAAGAGCACGAGATGTATCCACAGTGATTCCAATTTTTCTACCTAATCTCTCATACCTCTGCCGACATCCGATCTAGCCTTCCGTTTTTGGAGCAGTGGCCGCCGCTCGCGAACATTTTGGCCGATCTGATTTATAGACTGAATGATCATCGGTCTCGGCTTTTGAACAAAGCCGACTCATTCTCGCCTCACTTCCAACTGCCGTCTCGCGCCTTGAGATAATAAATCCGAGTAAGCTGAACCCGCTTCCCCAGCCATCCAAGAAGTCGAATTGTGACGCAAGAGACATACTTCCACACCAACATTTCGTACCTCCTGACAAGTGTTTGTGTTGACAACAATTGTCTTCCGTTTCTGCGGCATTTTCACGTCCCTCGGTTTACCCTGTTTAATTGACACACACAAGACCAAGCCAGATATCACAAAATGACTTTCAATGAAGATTACACGCGGGCGGATGAGCATGCCTTCCGCGCCATCACTTTTAAATGGTCCGTTGCCTGGGACACCAAGGTAAAATTGTCATAGTTAACAACCCATGTCTATCTTTCGACTGACGATATCGAAGGATAAAGACCTATTTTGTTCTATCACTACGCCTGAGATCAATGTCGACTATTCAGACTACCCAGCCGTCCCCATAGAGCAGCTGAGTCTCACCGCGGAGAAATTCTTCACGTGGGCTTTTGATGCGACCAAGCTGGGAGACCCAAGGCGTCAGTTCCCCCAACACAGCCGTACACGAGTGACGTAGTTGTTTAACGTTTACTAATAGTGCAAACCCAACACCTCCTCGGAGCAGGCGTTTTCACCCGTGTAAGTGACGACGAGGTAGCAGGCAACTGGCAAATTCGAGCGCGACATGTACGCAAGTTTTCAGATGAGAAAACTGCCGAGTGGGACAACAGTTGCTTCGTTGAGCATGTTTACTCTAAGCTGGACGGCGTTTGGAAACTAAAGGGTATTCGTCCACATAGCATTGTAGCCGCTACTGGGGCCGTTCATGATGTTGTCGGGGTATTTGATTGAACTTGGCGCGATTCTTTGATGATTTACTCTCAGTTCTTCTGTTACTATAGCGAGGCGGAAGTCACGAGCTCGTAGCAAAATAGTGACTGGTTCATACGACTCCACAAGGAGGAAAGAGAACGAGCTCCGCATCTTGTCAGGTGCGCTCTCAAGAGAGAACTCAACCCAAAATGAAGTAATTCGTGATGGGTCTCGTTTTAGCGTAGTTTCTTGAACGCGTCAACCCATCCCTGATGCTACCTGATGCGATCGAGCTTGATTTGGTGTCTTGAATGCCCACGGTATGTAGGTGTGCTATTGTGTTAGTCTATACACCTAAATTGCCGAGACTGACATGTCAGGATAGGTATCGTGCAACTACAACGTTCATGCTTCCCCGCACCCCATAAATAGCTGTTTTGTAGAATTTCAACGGTATATTTTTGAATGAGACCATTTCCCAATTTCCATGAGGACTATGTCCAGAGTGGGTGAGGTTGAAAAGCGAATCCTCGGGGTAAGGTATAGGGTAGGCCCGTTCTGCAAAACTCCCACGATGAACAATAATGCAAACAAAAACTAGTTCCGTTTAGATATCTCCCGTACAGAACTTTCGATCGGTGCCAGTGTTCTCACGGTCAGAAGAAAATCCCGGCCTTGGAGTCTCACATGTCTCCTGTATCCTCAACATTCCCCTACGAGGTCGCTGACTCTGTTCAGAGGCAACGTCAAAATGGAACGAGAAGGGCTTAGCGCGGAAGGAAATGTCACGTTATGTGCCTGGGCCACGCGGGCAGAATATCCGAATTTAGCCAAAGGGGGAAATCTAGTTCAACCCAGTTGACCATGTAATGTGGGCAAACTCTATTTTCCCATTTTCCTCTGCAAATGGAAAATTGCCCCTTCCAACTGCATTTGGCCCTCTTTTCAAGTCTGATGGGTGTTTCAGCGTCAATTTCCCATCACGCTTTAAAAGGTAATGCATTCCGTCCATGTCGCGTAAGCTGTCCGCCCCAGGCTATGACTTCTTCCCACTCTCCTCAGAAGAAGAGAAAATCTGCCCGGTCGCAGTAATTAAATTCGATGTCAGCCCCCGAATGTTCACTTCCGACACATTACTCAGTGTACGCTTGTCAATACTGACGGTGGTGGATATCTTTCGTGGCGAGTCCATCGCCGAGGACGAACAGAGTAGTATCGGAGTTTATAAGTGGAATGACCTCGAGCAAGAAGGAGAGGGAAGCTTTGTTCAAGTCATGTCTTGATCCACGAGAGAAAGAAGACGGCCAATTGTGACATGATTCTTTCCTACAAAGTCAGAAAGTGCCTCTCTGCTATTGCTAATGGGTCTCAATAGAGACGCTGCTTCCAGTGTTGGGGAAAATTGTACCAATTGTAGAACCGTATCCCGGGACAGTGGAGCCCATATATCGAGATAGTGGGTGGTGGGGTTGGGAAGTTTTGAATCCTCTCGGACGGACTGGAATCTCAGAGATACTTCCTGACGACCTCCCATCCCCAGTGATCGCACGAGGTTTCGCACTTCAGCTTCCGGGTTGATTTGATAAACTGCAAGATGGTCGCCAGTCTCGTAACGGAGCTCTGCCTGGTCTGCGAAGTCGAACTCAAGGCAAACACAATGTCGATTCGGTGTGTGATGAAGCTCTTCAGCTAATTTTAGGGTAACAGGTTCTATAGGAGAGTAGCACGTGAAGCCTTTTGAACTCGCAACTTGCTGGTCGATGGGTACGCCGTAGTTGAGCTCTGACTCCGGGACTGTTGGATCTTGGGTGACCTCCACGGCTGGTGTGTAGGCAATCTCCCGCTCCTACAGGCTGAGTTGAGTCTTGAAACACGCAAACAGGTGCAGAGCCCGACGGTGTTGTCACTTGGGTCAACTTCTCCGCATGTTGACAAGATGAAGATTGCTGAAGTTGAACCTCCAAATTATAACTGAGCCATACCCAGTGACGCTACACGACGTTCACTTGGGTGCATCGCACCTGCTGCTCATTCACACAGATCCCGAAAAGCCTCTCAGAAAAGGGACACTCCAAGGCATCGTCAGAGGAAGCATCATCATCTACAACGTATCCGCCACGCTGGGGTACCAGAAAGACGCAAGCGGCCATCTATACTGGGGCCTCATCGATGCCAATAAGCCGTAGAGTCTGCGGGCGGCGCAAAAGGATATTTCGGCCAAGGGCGTGCTATCAACGGTGTTGCCCCAGACAGATTATATACTCGAGGGCCCTCGGTCGGCCACTCTCCTCTGGAGAGCCGACTTTGCTCTTTCTTCATTTTTGAGTGATACAACAAGTGGTCAGCTCAACCGGATTAGACTTTCCAGGAACACGCAGTGCTATAAGATAGCAGATATAATAACAGTCTAATATAAAATCTTAGTATTTAGTATTTACCCTAAGTAAGGAAATAATTAACTTAATAATCTATATATATATATATAACTTATATTTATAATTTTAAAGATAAAACTTTATTATAT
>NAGG01000431.1:0-34764 GCA_003031705.1 Calonectria naviculata
CCTCTAAAGAGAGGGCCTCGTCCACCTCAAAGCCGACCCTCCCCTCCCCTCCAGCATGAACTCACAGCACCTGACCGTGGGTACAGAGAGAGGAGACAAGGAATACTCCTTCATCGAAGCCCTAGCTCTTGGACCCCGCGAGTCCTTGTCCTTGGTTTCCAAAGAGGCCCTTGGTCTTGACTCTTCCCCCACAACTCCCACCTTCCCCTCGCCTCCCACCCTCCAGGCGCCTCCGCCCTCACGACCCGTCCAGAAGTCGCCTCCTGCCAGCATCCACCAGAGTGCCGTGCCACGACCGCTCGTCACCAAGAAGAGCAACGTCATGTCCAATTCCAACAAGGCTCAGGCCCAATGCCTGGACCTGTGCCACAAGACCACCTCGGTGGGTGACCGGGTCTCGATCCGCATGCTCGAGTACCTCAGCACCGTCACCAAGCAGCCCCACGGCCTCGATGTCCTCGCCCACGATTTCCTCGACACGTGCGAGATTCTCTTCTCCATCGAAGCGGGTCTCGGCGAGTGCATCCGAACCAGCCAGTCCTTCCCCTCCGACGTCATCTCTGAGCTGAGCAAGAAGTTCCGCGTCACCCAGGCCGACTTCCAGCTGCTCGACCAGCTCCTCGGTAGGTTCCTCGAGAATGAGCGCAAGGGCGCCATGGGCCGCATGCGCCGCGGCTGGGGCAAGCTCTTTGGCAGTGACGACATCGAGAAGATGATCACGGCCCTCGGCAAGACTCGAGAGTCGCTGCGCATGAGCGCCCTCATGTTCCAGTGGAGTCTCGGCAGCGAGAAGATTGAGAAGGAGATGGGCATTGGCTACACAGGTCTCGCCGCCGCCCTGGATCGCATCGACAGCCGAGCTGGCATCACCCGATCCAAGACAACTGACCACGCCTCCAACTACCGCCCCTCGTCGTCGTCTCAGCACCGCGGCATGGAGGGCCACGGCGCCCCCTCAATCATGTCGTCGCAGCCTCCTCTGCCTCCTCTGCCGTGGGCCGAGCGCTCTTCCTCCATCAACCAGCAGGACCACGGCTCTGCCGCCGACCTGCGACACTTCAGTTCCACCACAGCTGGCCAGACGGCCAGCTCAATCAGCTCCAACGACCGATATCACTCTGGTACCACGGCTACTTTTGATAGGCTGAGCACCTTTGACGAGGCACATGAGACACAGTCTCACTCGGCCATGTCTGAGACAGAGCAGACTCTGGAAGAGCTCGCCGGTCTCGATCTCAACTCCACAAAGGTCGTGCGCCTCAAGGCCGACCCCGCGAGCATGCCTCGCTGGAACCCCCGCAGCTCGGCCGGTTCTGAGGCTGCCAACCTCAAGAGCGCTCTCCTGTCTGCCGTCCGCGGCAAGAACCACAAGCTCGTTGAGCAGCTTCTCGACCGCGGCGTGAGCCCCAACACCGGCCCGGAGCACCTCGCCCTCAAGGAGGCCGTCATGAACGGCGATGCTGAGAGCGTCCGTCTGCTTTTGCTTTTCGGCGCCGATCCCAACGCCGCTGACCGCGAGGGCATGACTCCTCTGCTGGCCGCCGTCGATCGCGGCTCTCTGGCCTCTGCCGTGCCTCTCCTCAAGTACGGCGCCGACCCCAACCTGTCTGCCGCCCACGACCACGAGTCGCCCCTTGCCGAGGCGGCCATTCACAACAAGGTCAACTTTGTGCACCTGCTGCTGATCTACGGTGGCGACCCCAACCAGTTGACCGCCGGTGGTGACACCCTCATCATCTGCGCCACCAATAAGAAGACGCCCAAGAAGCTCATCGACCTGATCCTCGACTACGGCGCCAACCCAGATGCCAAGAGCAGGGAAGGAAAGACGGGTCTGTTTGACGCTATCCAGAACGCCCGAGTCGACATCGTGCAGGCCCTGCTCGACCACGGCGCTAACCCCAACCTGCCTGGCCCCAAGCACATGCTCTGGCCTGCCACCTACCAGACCCCTTGCTTGCAGGCCCTCCTCGCCGCGGGCGCCGACTACAAGAAGGCCCCCGGTATTATGGAGCTCGCTACGAGCGTCAACAACATCGAGTCAGTCCGCGTGCTGCTCAAGGCTGGTGTCGATCCCAATGCCAAGAAGGATGGCGTCTATACCCCTCTCTGCACATCCATCCGTGATAACCGCCCCGACATCTTCCAGCTGCTGCTGACCAGCGGCGCCGACCCCAACACCCCCGCCAGCGAGTACCCTGCCTTCAAGTGTGTCACCCACAACCGTCTCCAGTACCTCCCTCAGCTGGTGCAGGCCGGCGCTAGCCTGACATCGCCCAAGGGCATCCTCGAGACTGCCGTCGCAGTCAACAACACCGAGGCCCTCAACTGGCTCCTCGACCAGGGCCTCAACCCCAACGAGAAGAACCCCAAGGGCCACTCTCCTCTCACCACCGCCATCCGCGAGAACCGCATCGAGATGGTCGATGTTCTCCTGTCTCGCGGCGCGGACCCCAACATCCGCGGCCAGGACTGGCCCGTGTGCATGGCCGTCCGCCAGCCCGTCATCCTCAAGCGCATCCTGTCCGTGCTTGCTGAGCCCCGCGCCTTCAAGGGTGTCATGGAGATGGCCGTCGTGGCCGGCCAGCTGGAGTCGGTCAAGCTCCTCATCGCTGCTGGCGTGTCCGTCGAGGACAAGAACGGTGGTGTCTTCTCCCCCCTCACCTCGGCTATCCGTGAGGATCGCCGCGACATTGTCGCCTACCTCGTCAACGAGGGTGGTGCCGATGTCAACGCTCCCGGTGAGCATCTTCCTGTTGTCAAGGCTCTGAGGAGACACCGCGACGACACCGAGATCCTCGAGTTCCTCCTCGAGAACGGCGCCGACCCCAACAAGGTCTACCGTGGGTGGAACGGCATCATGCAGGCCGTCGAGAACGGCGACGAGTCCGTGCTCCGCCTCCTCTCCGAGAAGGCCGGCTTCGACCTCGAGGTCCGTGACGAGCTTGGCCGATCAGTCACCGAGATCGCCGCATCCCGAGGCTGGGACGAGGCCGTCAGCATCCTCTTTGAGGGCCGCCAGAAGCGGTAAAGCAAGCAAGCAGTGTGTATGACGTTTATTTCCTGAATGTACGATGACTTTGAGGGATGAATGGGTTTTACTGTGATGATAGCCTACGGGTCTATTTGGAGTAGGAGGGATTGGTTTCAACTTTTTGGGAGTTGGAAGGAAGGGGGGTTGAAGAAGCACTTTACATCTCTTCCGGCAACATGTGTCCAAACATCTTTTTTCCTTTACCTCTTTCTTTGTACATTTCGATTCCCTAGAGCAACTTGGGCCAAAGATGTAATCCCCGGCGCATCGAAACGATGCTTATTTTTTCTTTGTTCAATACCACTTTGATTATTTTTTTTCACGCACAGATAACTTAGTTTAGGAGATATGGAGACGTTGGAAAATAAATTGGCATTATGAAAAAAAAACCAATAACTTGAATATCTGAAGCTGAGCCATACCGCAAGTGAACATGACACCCGGCACCATCGCAGAGCCCTGGCCTTGCACGGGCAGCAGGGGGGCCCGGCGGAGTGGAGGGGTTCGCAGACTACAGAATGGACCCCTACAGAAATGGACCCTTGGACGCATCCTTGGACGAATCCTGGGACGAATCCTGGGACGAACCCTCGGACGAATTAGTGAACTCTAACACGAACCCTCTCCTCACCTTCTAAGCGACGCCTTAACCGACGTCTTAGCTGACACCTAGGCAAACTCTGAATGACCCTGTGCGGTAGCATCACCCAACCACTTATCTCGCCTAAAACATCTATAGCGACCGCACGAAGAATGTTTTATATATCAAATTTCGGAAAGGGATTTGCAAAGGGCCGAATCATAACTACACCTACACCTGCCGCCCGGTGAATGACTCGGTCAAAGATTGACTCGGTTAAAGAATGCCGGGGGTTTGGCATGCCAAGGTGTCTTGATGGAGCAATTGTGAAACGTCAGGGTTTGTTTTAAATCGTCTTTGTACGCCATGCTGTATTCGCATCTATTTAACATTTCATACCCTTTTCGACAAGGGGGGGGTTCTCTACCAAACCCTTGCGTCATAAATAATTCGTTATTTCCCTTTACATCTCTCAGCCCTCTATAGCTTGTTACCCATGTTTACGTGCACCGCCTTGATCTGCGAGTAGGCCTCGAGGCCAGCCTCGCCCAGCTCGCGGCCGATGCCGCTCTGCTTGACGCCGCCAAAGGGCACGCGCGGGTCGCAGTCCTGGCTGCTGTTGATCCAGACCATGCCGGCCTCGATCTCGGCGGCGACGCGGTGGGCGCGCTCCAGGTCGGTGGTGAAGGCGGCGGCGCCCAGGCCGTAGGTGGTGTCGTTGGCCAGGGCGATGGCCTCCTCCTCCGTCTTGAAGGTGGTGATGGCGACGACGGGGCCGAAAATCTCCTCGCGGAAGATGCGCATCGACGGCTTGACGTCGGTGAAGACGGTGGGGGCGACGAAGAATCCCTTGCCCTTCTCGCCAATCTGGACTCGCTCGCCGCCCGTGGCCAGGGTGGCGCCCTCGTTCTTGCCAATCTCGACGTACTCGAGGATGCGGTCGTACTGGGCCTTGGAGACCTGGGGCCCCTGGTAGACGTCCTCGTCCCACTGGGTGCCGACCTTGCTGACCGTCTTGACGGTGTTGAGGAACTCGGGCAGGAACTTTTCGTAGATGGACTCCTGGACCAGGATGCGGGACGTGGCCGTGCAGATCTGGCCCTGGTTGGACATGATGCCGAGATGCGACCACTTGACGGCCTGGTCGAGGTTGCAGTCGCCAAAGACGATCAGGGGCGACTTGCCGCCCGTCTCGAGCGTGATGTTCTTGAGCGTCTTGGCGGCGATGCCCATGATGTTTGTAGCGGTGGCGGTGGAGCCGGTGAAGGCGATCTTGTCGACGAGAGGGTGCTGGACCAGGGCGGCACCGGTCTCGCGGCCAAGACCGTTGACGATGTTGACAACGCCGGGGGGGAAGCCGGCCTTCTTGATGAGCTCGGCGAAGACGAGGATGCTGAGTGGGGTCTGCTCGGCGGCCTTGAGGACGACGGTGTTGCCGCAGGCCAGGGCAGGGCCGAGCTTCCACGTAGCCATGGACAGAGGGTAGTTCCAGGGGATGATTTGGGCAACTACACCGATGGGCTGGCGGATGGTGTAGGCAAACTTCTGGTGGGTTGTGCTGATGGTCTGGCCAAAGGTCTTGTCGGCCCAGCCAGAGTAGTAGCGGATAACACCGACGGCTTCCACCAAGTCGTTGTTGAGAGTCTCAAGGTAAGTCTTGCCTGTATTTTGCAGTTAGTAGGATTTCTTTGAAGTTGCCATCCTATCGTCCCATCGTGCTGTCACCACCAACACCAACACCGGAACAACAACAACTCAACCACAGGGAATAAAACATACCATTGTCCCAGGCATCAAGGGTAGCGAAAAGCTCCTTGTGTTCCTCCATAAGATCGGCCAACTTGGCCATCAATTGACCACGGTCTGAGCCAGGAAGCAGTTTCCATGAGGGGTGTCTCAAGGCGGCGTGGGCAGCCTTGACAGCGCTGTCCACATCATCGGCATTGGCAGCGTGCACGGTGGCAATGACCTCCTCAGTGCTATAGCATGTTTAGTAACACAGCATATAGGCATAAACAGGGTTACTCACGCGGGGTCAATGGAGGTGAGGGGAGCGGCGTGTCCTTCGACAAACTCGTTGTTGATGAACAGACCGGTGGGCTGGGTGATCTTCACACCATTGGGAGCAACCAACTCAATAGATGCGGGAGCCATTTTGACAGTCTATTACAATGAAAACCGGCGAGTTTGCAATGCAGTCCAAGTCAGTGGAGAAGCGAAGGATAATAAGAGACGAGAGTTTTATCTCCAAGATTGGCTATCTTTTCTATCGGCAACCGGGCCGAGATCGGGAACGTTTGTGCTCTTGCAAAGACCCAGGGGCACTCCTATTTCGTTTCAAGCAAGCAGCTTGGTCTGGACGCAGCGCAATTGACTCGGTCACCAGCCAAAAGAGATACGACGCAAGCCGTCTTGTGACGTGATGGCGGCCGTAAAAAGATCGCGGGGTAGGCAAATAGTGGGGTCGGGGAAACCTGCCCAAACGAAAGAGGGGCATTGGGACACAGATTGCACGATAGCTGCCGTTTTGGGACGCTGAGGCTATACTCGAAAGCGGCATGTCGGGTGAGACTGCAGGATTTATCAATTGGTAAGCCCAAGCCTCATTTTATTTATCATTTATTTTATCATGTTTATTTTATATTTATTTCAAACTAATCCGTGCTAAGCTAACTCCGTGACTTTGAGTCAAGTGATGATAAGGAATTTGGACCATCTCCACTAGCACAGTAATCTCCTCATTCCCAAGTCCCGCTTAGATCTTGGCCACGCCCAATCGTGTCGCCTCCTCGTCCAGCGCGCGAGGAATCTCGGCATCCAGGCTCTCCCGGACCGGCTTCCACCCGAGCAATTCGGCAGCCCGGCGCGACTTGCTTCGTGCGTTGCTGCCGAAGAAGACGGACGCGGCGGGCAGCAGCGTGTCGGCCACGGCCACCGTCACCTCCTCGACCTCGGCCGTGCTGAGGAGGCCCTTGGCCTTGCCGGCGTCGGCAATTTTCTGTGAGATGTCGGCCCAGGTCTGCGCCAGTTAGCTTCATTTGTCGTATGCACATGAGAACATGTTTCTCTTACCAGAGTGCCGTTGCTAGATGTGTAGATGCCATTGTCGCCCCAGAGCTTCTCATCCGTGTTGCCCTTGGCACCGGCCTCGGCCAGCGCGGTGAAGATGGTTCCCAGGTCGTGGACGTGGATGTTGCCCCAGGAGCTCTCGCCCTTGAGCAGGCGGATGGCCTTGCCCCTCTCCAGCGCGACCTTGCAGAGAGTGGGGATCTGGATGCTGCGCTGGTTCTTGGGCCCCTCCCCGCGGCCGTAGATGATGGGTGGCATGACAATGGCCGTCTTGATGTTGGCGTTGTCCTTGGCCGCGTCCAGCAAAAAGTTGTCCACGACGCGGCTCTTTGCGTGCGAGCGCACCAGCGAGCGGATCTCGTCAATGTCGGCGACGTCGTCCCAGACCTTGGCGGTGGCGACGCCGGGCTGGAAGTCGGGTGCCGAGAGCTCACCCACGGCCAGGGCGCTGGCGCCAGAGATTTGGATCCAGAATGCTACAAAAGCGTGAGCCCATTATTCCATTCGTAACGAATATTTCTATGTCGGGGATTGCGTACAGGGAGAGGATCGCTTAGCTAGACCGCGCTGGATGGCCTGGAAGCTGCCCAGGTGCTTGTTGGAAGCCAGGTCTGCTACATGTTAGCACATCTCACACGTCGCACTGAATTGGGGGACATGCGCAAAACCACATTGGCCTGAGAAGCCTCCTCCTCAATGAGGCTGGAGTCATCCAGATTGCCGACGACTGAGCGCACGCTGGGGAAGACTGAGGTGACGTGCTTGGCCACCTCGCTGTCGCGGATCAGGGCCGCAATCTTGTATTCGGGATGGCTGGTGACCAGCTGCTTCAAAACCTCTCCTCCAACATAGCCTGTGGCACCGGTGCTGGACGGAATCAGCGCAGTTAAAAAGCGGGGGTTTCGAATTGACGTACAGGAAAATGGAAGTCATCTTTGCGGTGATATTCTTAATACTCTTTCCTTTGAAAAATAAAACAGACGTGGGTTCGTCGTTCAACACAGGGTCAAGTCGTCAATTGAATGCCTTTTAACTTGCACGTGAATCTACAGGATGGCGCCTTATATTTCCCCTCCATCATGACACCTGACTAAGCCCCAACGCTCCATGACGTTTCGAACGGGAAGGGCTTCACGAATGCGGGGAAGGACATGGCGAGCAACGGATTAATAATGGAAACACTGTCCAAAGCAATTGCATTCTGTCCAACGGACGAGTTATCTATGTAGGTTGTGCCTAATTCGCGACGCCCACCCGCGGAAACCTGCCCGTTTGTATCCGTGGCGCCCCCACAATCCGCACGTGGTTGGCGGGGATTATTAGTCGGCCGGTTCCTCGTTACCAACAAAGTGGTGGCATTGTGGGCCGCCGCATCTCGATCGACTTGGACCGATGTAGATGGATTTTCCCCTCATGACTTTTTTTTTTTCATGTTCCTGGCCGTAAAAAAACTGTAAACTCCTGACATGCATTAAGTATGAAACACCTCAAGCTTAAGCCTTGAAGATGCTCTCGAGGGTCTCGAGGAAGATGTCGGCTGCGAGATGAGTTAGCAATTGGTTGCGCAATTGGGGCTGTAGTTGTATCTTACCGTGGTGCTCCTGGAAGACCAGCATGGGTCGCAGGCGGATCGAGGAATCGCCGCTGCCGCCCATGTTGACACCCTTGGACTTGGCCGTCTTGATAATCTCGTCGCGGCGGGGGCTGTCCCAGGCGATGAAGGTTCCGCGGTCCTTGCCTCGGAGGTTCTGGATCTCGTTGGGGTAGCGCTTGGAGAGCTCCTCCAGCTTGCCGTAGAGGTAGTTGCCGACGCGGGCCGTCTGGTCGACGAGGCCAAGGCGCTGCACCTCGTTGTAGATGCCGCGGAAGATGAGGGCACGCGCAGGGTCGCCCATCCAGGTGTTGAACTGGCGGTAGGGCTTGTCGGGGCGCAGCGACTTGTTGGCGTAGAAGAAGCCGGCGGCCTGGGCCTTCTTGGAGAAGGTGACCATGTCGGGAGGGGAGTCGAGGTTCCAGTGCTCGTGAGCCCAGAACTTGCCGGTGGCGCCGACACCCGTCTGGACCTCGTCGACGATGAGGAGGACGTTGTGCTTCTTGGTGATGTTGCGCAGGCCCTGGAAGAAGGCGGGCGAGGCGTGGTTGTCGCCGCCCTCGGACTGGATGGGCTCGATGACGGCGGCGACGACGGGGTTGTGGAAGTTGGCGACGATGCGCTCAAACTCGGCCAGGCAGCGCTCCTCCTCGGCGCGGTTCTCGGCGGCGAACTGGTCGAGAGGGTACTTGAGCTGGGGGAAGGGAGCGACGGGCCAGTCAAAGGCGGGAATGTCAAGCTTGTGAATGGGCTTGCTGTGGGTGGTGGACAGACTGCCAAACAGACGGCCGTGGAAGCCCTTGGTGAAGGAGAGGATGGAGTAGTTGGGGGCACCAGGGGCCTTGTTGACCATGGCAGAGTCAATCTCCTCCTGGGTAAAGTCCTTGTCACCACGCTCCTGGGCGCGTCGCCACATAAAGGCAGCCTTGAAGGCAGTCTCGTTGGCGTCGGAGCCGGTGGTGGAGGTGAAGACCTGGTTCAGGCCGGGGGGAGCGGCGCGCAGGATGCCCGTCTCGAGGATCTCGGCCCAGTCGGTGGAGGGGAAGTTGCCCAGGGCGGGACGGTTGATGAGGGCGTTGACCATGGCGGGCGAGTTGGCAATCTTGGCCAGCTCGGGGTTGTTGTAGCCGATGGGGATGGAGGCAATCTGGGCGAAGCTGTTGGTTGGGGTGTTAGTTGGCGTGTAAGCCGATTGGGTGGGGGTTGACTTACACATCAAGCAGGGTGTTGCCGTCGCCATCAACAACACTTGAGAGAAGATGTCAGCTCCATAGTTCAGAGTAAAAATGTCAATTGGTCTGTCACTTACTAGTTACCATTGCACTTGGGATAGTCGACCAGCATGTTCAAGCTGCGAATGTCAAAGACATTGTCGAGCTTCTCAATGGCGGCCTTCGAGACCGGGCCGGGGATGCTGGTGTGCACAGCAGGCTTGGAGGGCTCGTTGACAAAGGGTGAGGCATTGAGCACGCGCGCCGAGCTGGCAAAGCCACGGAAGGCATGGCGAGGGCTGCTGGTGCGAGCAGCGATGGCTCGCAGAGCGGAGGGGTTGCAGGCGGCCTTGCGCATTGTGAAGACGATGATGACGGTGCAGATTGAGGAACAATGAGCAGCAGGATAGACACGAGGGGAGCAAGCAGCAGAGACAGACCCGGCTTGCCAGAGAAGCCAACAGCTATATAGCGAGCGCCGGGCCTTTGGGCCTCGCACTCATGCCCGTTTCGACGATGCGGCTCGCGACCTCGGAAGCCTTGACACACGGCGTCTCGTTTGACCTTCTCGCTCGGGACATGATGGATGGAGCCACACCGGGCGCTAGCATGGGACCCCTGGAACGGTAGTCCAGATGGCTTCTGGCCCCGTGGCCAACCCCCCGTGCGGGGGAGCTTGGTGCGCTATCGCTGAGGGAGGCAGAGGGTGGCACAGGATGGCACAGGATGGCCACAGGGGGGGCCGCAGAGGAGGGCTCAGGGCTCCACCCGCATCCCGCGGAAGCATTCCTCTTTGGATGCGCGCCCACGCCACTCGACTCGCGGCCGCCATTCTTCTGGATACAGAAGGCGACGGGTTTCTCGCCCATGATTCCCATTTCCTCTCGCATCCCGACCGACGTCCAGCGCTGCAGGATTGGGCAAGTAGGTCCTCTTCACCTTGGTTCACGCCCATTGTTCCCCGCCAGAGTTGTCTCTTCTCTCCCGTCTCCCATTTCTTTGTCTTCCCCACCTGCCTAATCCTGGCCCAAGACGCCGCCTCAACCAAAAAAGAAAACCCACAGCAAGCAACCCACAGCACACATGACCAAGGCAAGCGGCGCAAGGGTCGAGAGAACCCGCACCTTCACCGGATGCCGCACCTGTCGCAGCAGGCACGCCAAGTGTGACGAGGCACAGCCCGAGTGTGGGACCTGCCGCCGCCTCGGCCTGGTGTGCGGCGGGTACGGGGCCCGCCTCTTCTGGATCACCGAGGACTCGACCCTCCGCCCGGAGCAGCAACAGAGCCACCGGGGCTCCGAGTACCGGTATCCACTTTTCTCCGGTGAGTTGGTGTTGTTGTTTACAAGTGTTTATAGTAGTAGCTAACATGTAATTGCAGAGGCACAGCGCCGTCTTATGAGCAATGAGTTGTGCGAGAGTCTGGGCCGTCAGTCTGCCGTCGATCTCTTGGCTGACATTGACTTGGCCTGCGAGAAGCTGGAAAATGCTGGCAAGGGAGTCTCGGGTATGCTCAGAGGGCCCTTTGGTGCATTTCATTCACAGGAGGCGCATCGACAGGAGCAACAGCAACAACAGCAACAACAGCAACAACAACAGCAACAACAGCAACATCAGCAGCAGCACCAGCAGCACCAGCAACAGTCCTCGCTGTCCCCAGACTCATCGGCCTCCAACGTCACCATCCCCGTTGACCCCAGCCTATCAACATGCTCTGATGCCGATGGACTCATTGAAGAGATTCATCGCCAGGACTGGGCCGACCAGATTAACGAGAGCAACTTTGACTTGTTTGTCAGCTCCCTCGATCCTACCTTGAACCTAGACGGCCATGTCGACAGTAACCCTGGTCACCTGCTCATCTCCGACCCCTCAATGACAAACCTATTCATGGAACACACCCCGGCTGTTGAAGGCTTATCCCTATTCAGCCCCAACTTTGTCACCCGGGCTATTGACAGCGGTGCCATGAATTCAGACTCACATGACCACGAAGAGCCTCACACTCCTCAGATTGAGATGCCGCCATCCCCAGCACCTCCCAGGAGCCTGATGATGGGTCCTGGAAATGGACAGGGTCTCCCGGAGCATGCCGAATCGCTGCTTCGGTACTACAAGCAGCAGGTTGACGGAGCCACCGCCGCCATGCAGACCCGTCGAAAATCACCTTGGCAACTGATTTTCCTCCCCTGTGCTCTCGAGACCTTTGCCGAGCTTTCTCTCTGGAATGGCACGTCACATACACGTTACACAATTCTATATACTCTCCTTGCGCACAGCGCCTTCCAGCTGCATATGACAAATAAGCCGGGCTCCTTTGCGAACCAGTGGCGGGAGATTGGTGCACGACATCAGGAAAAGGCCCAGCAACACTTGCGGAGCGCATTGCAGCTCGAAATGTTTGGTTCCAAGCAAACCAAATACAAAGAACTTCTCATGGCCATCCTAGCCCTAGCCATGACCTCAGTGAGTAATTTGCCAATTGTGCGACGAATCATGCTAATCCAGCCAGCTGTACAACGGAAGCCACGCTTTTCGCATTTTCCTCCTCGACGCAGAGAGGTTGATCCGCCTACGCGGATTGGTCAATGCAAACCCCTACAAAATCCGAATGCTGCACCACATGTACACCCACCTCCGAGTCATTGCAGAGAGCGTCTCCATTGTCCCCGAAGCCCTCCCTGCCGTCCCCAACCAAAACATGCCGCTGGTAGAAAGCGTCCGCAACTTCCGCCTGACGGAAGAGTCGCTGAATATCGGCCTTGACCCCGCGCTCGAAAAGAGCCTCGACGTTGGGTACAAGGACATTCACCTGCAGATCCAGGGACAGTGGAAGGAGACGCTGTATCCAGTCATTTACGGAATCCCGGAAAGCCTCATGACTATGCTTTCGCAGACGATTTCCGTCGCAAACGAAAAGCAGCGGCTCGAGACGCTGGCCCGCTGCAACCCCAAGCTGTCGCTCGACTTTACGCACCACGTCAAGGCCTTGGAGACCAGCATCTGGTCCTGGTCATTGGCGGCAGAGTCGATGGGGCCACCACGGCCCGAGAACTCTACCGAGCTCAGCGACCACCCACAGGCGCGATCCATGGCCCTCGCGATACACCAGGCGCTCGTCATCTATTTCTACCGCAGAGTCTACGACGTCAACGCAATGATTCTCCAGGAAAACGTACGCAAGACTTTTGAGTATCTGGAGCCCTGCCTGGAGCACCTGATTGACGACCAGGACTTTTTGGCCAGTCTCGCCTGGCCCGCATTCATCGCCGCCAGCGAGGCCGTGGCGCCAGATCTCCAGGAAAAGGCGCTAAAGTGCCTAACCGTGACAGACGACCGGGGGCTGTACTTTACTCCCAAGCCGGCGAAGCAGATTGTCTGCTCGATATGGGAGAGGAGAAAAACGTCAAAGGATTGGACCATGAGCTGGCCCGGCGTGATGCTGGAGTGTTGATGTAAATATGAATATGTTAAGGTCTATTCGGTCGCATTTTTCAGGTGTAATGAATGTCATGAGTCGCAAACATTTCTTTTTTTCTCTCAGTCATTATCAGTCATTAACATTGGGACGGTCACGGCTTAAAACTTAGAAACTTTGTGAATATTTCTCTTTATTATATATTCTGAAATTCATATATTCATCTAATTCATTCCATTTATATGTCCCATTTTTACTTTTTTTTACCTTCTTTCCACCTAAATCACACCGGCAATCTTGAGAGCAGCCTCCAGCTCGGCCTTGGCGTTGCCCTCGAGCAGCTTGAAGGGCTTGCGGATGCCGCCGGTGGACCAGCCGCGCAGCTCCATGCCGGTCTTGATGGCGGCGCAGTAGTTGTTGGCCTCGAGGGCCTTGCACAGGGGAAAGATCTTGGCCCAGATCTCGCGGCCGGCCTTGAGGTCGCCCTTGACGGCGATGGCGTCCCACAGCTGCATGGACAGCTCGGGGATGATGTTGGTGGCGCCCCACACGGAGCCCTTGGCGCCGGCGGCCAGGCCGTAGAAGGTGAGCGTGTCCCAGCCGTTGAAGGCGGTAATCTTGGGGTGGTGGACGAAGAGGAGGTCGGTCAGGGCCGGGGCGTTGCCGGAGGTGTCCTTGAGGTAGTGGACGCCCACCTCGCTGAGGTCGGCAATCTCCTGGGGGCTCAGGCTGACGCCGCTGGCGGAGGGGATGTTGTAGTAGACGATGGGGAGGCCGCTGGCCTCGTGGATGGCCTTCATGTGCTCGCGGAGCTCCTCCTTGTTGGGGGCGTCGTAGAAGGGGGGGACGACCATCAGGGAGTGGGCGCCGACCTTGGCGGCGTGGACGGCGAGGTCGACGGCCTTGTCGGTGGAGAGCTCGCCAACACCGGCCATGACGTGGGCGCGGCCAGCAGCAGACTTGGCAACCTGCTCGACGAGCACCTTGCGCTCCTCGGTGGTCAGGGCAGTGAACTCGCCAGTGCTGCCGCCGGGGACGAAGCCGTGGACGCCGGCGTCGATGAGGCGGTTGACGTGCTTGTCAATCTCGGCAACATCAACGGCGCCCTCGGGGGTGTAGGGGGTGATGAGGGCAACCATGATGCCGTGGGGGGTCTGGACGTTGGCCATTTTTGCGGGTGGTTTAGGTGATTGTGTAATGGGAATAGAATGTAATGGGAATAGAATGTAATGGGAATTGAATGGAATGGAATGAACTGAACTGAGCTGAGTCAAAATGCAATTACATCTCGTCAAACAACGGGCATTATATGTATCGCGTTGCCGCTGGCATGACTTACACCCGCGCAGCGCCATGATGAAAAATTACCCCGCGATTGAGCGCGGGGCCACTGTGGTGGCAGGCGGCATTCGCCTTCCCAATTGAACTGGGGCAGGTTTCCGCGGGCGGGCGAGGCCATCATCCTGTTTAGTGCAGCGCAGCCCGTTTAGTGCACCACGACAGCAAAAGGGATGAGCATGAGACCAACCAAAGACCAACCAGCGCGCATCCCGGCCGATGATCGGATCGGTTGGCTGGCCGAAACTGTCAGGTACGTGCGCCACGTGTGCGACTTGTCGCCTTGTTCCCTTGTTCGTGGCCGCTGGGGACCGTTTTGTCCAACGCGAGCCGTGGCCACCCGTTCGTGCTGCGGATTCACCTGCTGTTGCAGGACGGGCGGCTTATCAGCGCGAGATTGCCGATGCGGGCGCCGTCAGACCGGACCGGGTTGGGGTTGTGTTCCCAGAGACGGTTGCACGTTGCGTGGCATTTTGAGTTGCATTATTCATCCGTTTCGTGGTCACCCTGCATGTGGTGGCTGTGGTGTTGTGGTCATGGTCGTATGCTGTGCGCCCTCTTGTGACGTAACTGTCGAGGCACAGCAGTCAGTTCCGCTTGATGGCCTCATATCAACCAAATGGAGAAACAGGAAACAGGAAACAGGGAAATAAACTCTGCAAATAATTCTGACTCATCCAGTGTATTTATCCAATATTTATTGAGACATTTTCACCTTATTGTAGCCTGACCATTCTGTTTTCACCACTATTTACCCTACATCCAACACGATGCAAGTTGCACCAGAGCTGACACCACAAGCATGACTATCTACACTGCATACGTCTACACTACATACGTCAATGCAAGTTCTACTGCAAGGCCTAGCAAACTACTGTCACAAAAAAAGAAGCCCATCGCGAGCTGCTCAAGGCACGCGTAGACCCGCACTTACTCGACACTCACCCTAACCAACAACGCAACATCATGAGAACAATTTAAGAGGGAATCAATGTACAATTTTAAGTAATCTATGCTCTATACAACGCTAAAACTCCTTTTACAATTTGGACAAAAGTCCGTTTCCATCCAGGTATCGAAGGTGCTCACGGGTAATGTCCTTGACCGTCTTACATCTGCAAGCGTGGTTAGTATATTTGCATCACGTCGGGGAACAGCCACATACCCAGCGAGAGCCATTGTAGTCTTGAACTCATCGTACAGCAGTTGGAGACCCAGCTCCACACCTTCCTGTCCCTTGTACTATTTACAGATGCGATTAGCGCGCGTCCAATATGCGACATCACTCAGACTTACCGCCAGACCCCAGATGGGCATTCTGCCGACAAAGCAGTGGCAGGCGCCCATGGCGAGAGCCTTGAAAATATCGGTACCTCTTCGGATACCACCGTCAACGGCGATGGGAATCTTGCCCTTTGCCGCAATCACGCATTCTCGGAGGGCGTCCAGTGTGGCCGGCACGCCGTCGAGTTGTCGGCCACCGTGGTTGGAGATGATGACGCCGTCAAGGCCGTACTTGATGGCCAGCTCCACATCCTCGGCACCGTACACACCCTTGATCCAAAGCTGGAGCTTGGTGTTTTGTCGCAGCCAGGGAATGGCAGTCTCCCAGTCGAGCGAAGGGTCAAACTCGTGGTTACTTGAGCCCTCACCGCCAAGCTCGCTCTTGCCGTCGGAGAGCAGGTTGGGCCAGGCCATGTCGTCGGGTAGCACAAAGTTGTTGCGCATCTCATTCAACCGGCGACCTAGAACAGGCACATCAACTGATAAGAAGAGAGCCTTGCATCCAGTAGCTAAAATACCGTCAGTAAACAAATCTAATAGTAGAAGCCATGGGAACGTGTAAACTTACCCTCGGCGCGTCGCAGAATCTGTAGTGTGATTTCGCGGTCCTTGACGACGCACATCTGCATGACATACGGGTTTCCCTTGCCTTGCGCTGTGACGTTCTCTATCGACTCCGTCGCGTACGATGATAGGCCCATGCAGATGCCAAAATTGGCTGCCGCGCGCGAGGTGGCAAGCTCGCCGTCGGGATGTGCTAGGCGATGCATGGCAGCGGGGCTGAAGCCCAAAGGCATGGCGGTCTTGTAGCCGAAGAGCTCTGTACTTGTGTCTACGTCTTCGACGTTGACGAGGACGCGAGGCCGGATCTTGTAGCGGTTGTATGCATCCTCATTGTCCTGAAGGCTGGGAATGGTGTTAGCATCGCGAACAGATTGGCGACCAATTGGCATACGTACGTGATTAGGTCCATAGCACCGCCATTGAAGTAATCTACAAAGGGTGATCAGCATGTGCCGGGCACCATTGGTTACATCAAAGAAACGTACCGCGGTACATCTTGGGGAGGTTCTTGCTGCCATATTCCTTCAAGTCCGCAATGGTGTGGACTTGGGAGTCGTAGCTTTTAGCGCGGTTGGCCATTTCTACAGAGTGAAACCCTTCTATTCTTTGATAGTAAAATTGATCAAGGATGAAAAAGAATCAAGGTTCAAGACTCGAACGCCGGAGGTGAAGAGGACAACTGATATACTTGGCGGGAATGCCCCGTTCTAAGGGGGCCGCAAAGTGTCGCGGAAGCCAGGGCGCTGGGGGCGGCGGCTCTGGCTGACCATCAGCTCCCAGATCTATGGGTTTGGTGGGGGTTCCCTTCCGATTCAACAAGCTGGCCGCGACAGATTGGTTCATGTGACTTTGGCTCGCATCGCATCTGAATCTCGGCAGCGTTATCTTGCCCCAGCCGTGCTCCCACCACGTCGGGATGGCCTGCCTTTCTCGACGGGGGCCAACCGGCTAGCCCGGGCGCAGCCACTAGCACGCGGAGGATGCAGCGTGGGTTGCCCTCACCGATGGCGGGCTTGGGGCAAGTCGGGGGACTCCATCTGCGGGGACTCTCTAGCGCCGTAGGGGGAGCAGACTGGCATATCTCGGCATAGTGTTGGGGGAAGGATGGTCGAGGCGCAATCCCGAGATTCCAAAAGAATTGTTTTTTTTGTGTCATATCAATTCACATGCGACTTTGGACATGGCAATTGAATCGCAGCAACGTATCCACTTGCCTCATTCGCGCGATCATGTGGTGCAATTGGAAGGCCGAAAGCGTTTGGGCGACGGGAGGGATCCCGAAGTCATGATGCTTCATGGATTCTTTAAGAGAAGAACCCTGGCAACCTGAATTGCTTTGTCCTGTTGCCATCGCCATCACCAGCCTGTCTCTCAATCAGACCGTAGCGGCACAATGAACGTCTCTCGAGCTGCCCGACGCGTGCCTCCCTCTCTGAGGGCGCGCACCATCCTGCGCGCCAGCCACTCGGCTGCCATGCGCCCATACCCCACGACGCACGGCAAGATCGCGAGTCCCTTGGCCACCGATAACTTCATCGGCAACAAGTTCACTCCCTCTGCCGCCAGCAAGTGGATTGACGTCCACGACCCTGCCACCAACAACGTCGTGACGCGCGTGCCCGAGTCCACCGACGAGGAGCTCAAGGCCGCCGTCAAGGCCGCCGAGGATGCCTTCCCCGCGTGGAGGGACACGAGCATCCTGCGCCGACAGCAGATCATGTTCAACTTTGTCCGTCTCATCCGCGAGAACTGGGACCGCCTCGCTGCTTCCATCACCCTCGAGCAGGGTAAGACCTTTGCTGATGCTCGAGGCGATGTCCTCCGAGGTCTGCAGGTTGCTGAGACTGCCTGCGGCATCACTACCCAGATCACCGGTGAGGTGCTCGAGGTTGCCAAGGACATGGAGACTCGCCAGTACCGCGAGCCTATTGGTGTTACTGCCGCCATCTGCCCTTTCAGTGAGTTACACCCTCGTGAGCCTTGTGTGATGTGATAACGCTAACAGACATGTTCCAGACTTCCCTGCCATGATTCCCCTTTGGTCCATCCCCATTGCCACCATCACCGGCAACACTCTCATCATCAAGCCTTCCGAGCGCGACCCCGGCGCTGCCATGATCCTCGCCGAGCTTGCCACTGAGGCTGGTTTCCCCGAGGGTGTCATCAACATCATCCACGGTGCCCACCGCGCCGTCAACTTCATCCTCGACGAGCCTGCCATCAAGGCCATCAGCTTTGTTGGTGGCAACGCTGCCGGCGAATACATCTACAGCCGCGCCTCTGCCAACGGCAAGCGTGTCCAGGCCAACCTGGGTGCCAAGAACCACGCCGTTGTCCTGCCCGACTGCAACCGCAAGAGCACCATCAACGCCATCACCGGTGCTGCCTTTGGTGCCGCCGGTCAGCGATGCATGGCCCTCAGCACCGTTGTCCTCGTCGGTCCCGATGCCCAGGGCTGGGTTGACGACCTTGTCGATGCTGCCAAGCAGCTGAAGACTGACGGTGGTTTCGAGGATGGCGCCGACCTGGGCCCCGTCATCACCCCCCAGTCCAAGGCCCGCATCGAGTCTTTGATTGCCTCCGCCGAGGAGGAGGGCGCCAACATTGTCCTCGACGGTCGCGGTTACGCCCCTGCCAAGTACCCCAACGGCAACTTTATTGCCCCTACCATCATCGATGGCGTGCAGACCCACATGAAGTGCTACAAGCAGGAGATTTTCGGCCCTGTCCTGGTTGTCCTCCGCGCCGACACGCTCGAGGAGGCCACCAAGATCATCAACGACAACGAGTACGGCAACGGCACCGCCATCTTCACCAACTCCGGTCCCAAGGCTGCCTGGTTCCAGAAGAACATCGAGGCCGGCCAGGTCGGCATCAACGTCCCCATCCCCGTGCCCCTGCCCATGTTCAGCTTCACCGGCAACAAGAAGAGCATTGCTGGCGGCGGCATCAGCACCTTCTACGGCAAGTCCGGCCTGAACTTTTACACCCAGACCAAGACCGTCACCAGCCTCTGGAAGGGTGAGGAGGAGTCGGACGCCGCCAAGGCTGTCAACATGCCTACTCAGAGCTAAGTGTACAAAAAATAATGAAATAAAAAAGGAAAAAGGGGGAATATAGGAGATGGGTTCTTGGCTACATAGCCACATTCATGAGACCAGGTCAGCGATAAAGCATATTAGTATAGGTGATCTTCCCTAGGCAAGGAAGATTCAAATGGAAATGTACATTCAATTGTCATGATCATAACATGTGTCACGTTTGTCCAATCGCCATCTGTTCGCTTGTCCTACAGTGCGTCCCCACATCCCAGCTGAATGGCCCCTGCATTATCGTATTACCTGACACCGATAGAGTATAGACTATTGCAAGATTATTATAATTGTTATTACCATCGCTAGCCCGCCTTATGACCTTAGAGGGTTGCAATCTTTCAGTTTCCGGAGTTTCCAGTCTCAGCACATCTAGCTGATAGTTGCTGTATTCTCCCTCTACATACACATGCATGGTGTTCCCTTGTGCTATAAATTCTGTCCAACATACGATGATGATTACCATGAGGCGAGACAGGCGCCATCATCCTTGGTCATGTGAGCATCGACGTACCTTTGGCTCTAGCTGACAGTCCGCCACACCCTAGAACGGTTAAGCTATCAGCTGGAATGTGGCGAGGCCGCTGTACTTGTGATATTGTACCCGCGGAAACTTCCCCAACTCGCAATCTGTCATGGCTCGTGCTCCACACCGCAGATGCTGCTTGATGCCTTTGATTGGAAGTTGTTCCTCGTAGAACCCTTACCGTCCCTTGCGTGCAAGTGGGTTCTGACTCGTATCCTTGACCACCACGCGTCTGCACAAACTAACGTTGCAGCAGCGTGACCCAGCCCAACGGTTCCAGCTGTATTCTTCCGCCGAATGGTTCGCATTGGAACCCTGCGCGGCTACCCCGATTCTTGGACCTTGTTCTCCAAGTCTCCATTTCCCCATGGGGCCGCGTAGATCTAGGTCAATCGTTAGTGGAGTTTCCCCGTCCACTCTTATCTCTGCCCAGCCATGCTTGGAGACAGCTGCTAACGGCATTTGTCCTTGGCGAGCGCGGAGTGAGGGTAAGCAGGTTCAGGTCTGAGGTCTTTGGCGAGTCTAGACCGCTGGGCGTCACAATCTCACCTGGATTGATAGCGGGAGTTGGCGTGATGCTGGATTTCGCGAGGAAAGTTATCACGGAGTGGTTTTTACTGGTCGCTCTCATCTTGGGCAGACATGCGGATGAATACATATAGATCGTGTCGTCATGTCTTGACGAAATGTCTCGGCTCAATTCACTCGTGCTCATTCCTCAATCTACACCGACAAACTCTCTCATCATTTATTTGGCCCCAAACTTCAATAATTACCATCGCCAAACGTCCCACCATGGACAAGGAAAATCCCAAGGCTGAGGCCAATTTGGAACTCGACCGCACCGAGTCGCTGTCGCAGGGCGAGGTAGGGGGCAGTCCCCTCCACCCTACCACGACCCAGCGTGGTCTCAAGTCTCGCCATGCCCAGATGATTGCTCTGGGTGGCACTATCGGAACTGGCCTCTTTGTCGGCGCAGGTCAGGGTCTGCATATGGGCGGCCCTGTATTCTTGCTGGTCTCCTACATCATAATCACTCTACTCCTTTATGGTGTCGCCACTGCCACAGGCGAACTAAGCGCCTATCTCCCCGTTCCAGGGTGCTCCATCTCCTACTATGGCAACCGCTATGTGTCCAAGAGCCTTGGCTTCACCCTGGGCTGGGTTTACTGGTACATCTTTGCCATTACGGTGCCCGCTGAGATTAACGTTACTACAATCGTCATCCAATACTGGAATCCCCCGGTTCACACTGCTGTATGGCTCACCGTTGTCGGTGTGGTCATCATCGCCTGCAACTGCTTTCCTGTCAAGGTCTATGGTGAAGCGGAGTTTTGGTTTGCTTCCACCAAGGTCATTGCCATCCTCGGCCTCCTAATCATGTCTGTCGTCCTATTTTTCGGTGGCGGCCCCACTGGAGAGCCTCTGTACTTTAAGTACTGGAGCAACCCCGGACCAGTTAATGAATATCTCGTCGGTGGTGCATCGGGAAGACTCTGCGCTTTCGTCGGTACAATCACGTTCTCCGTGTACGCCTTTGCCTTTGCTCCCGAGCTGTTGGTTGTGACGGGAGGCGAGATGGAGTCCCCGCGTCGAAACATCCCCAAGGCTACCGTGCGATACTTTTACCGTCTGGTTACATTTTACGTCCTCGGTGCTTTGGCCATTACATTCCTCATTCCCAGCAACCACCCAGACCTTCTCGGAGGTGGAAGCGGCGCCGCTGCCTCCCCATGGGCCATCGGTATCAGAGATGCTGGCATTAAGGCACTCGATTCTGTTGTAAATTCAGTCATTGTCTTATCTGCATGGTCCGCTGGTAACTCTTACCTGTACCTCGCTAGTCGCGCCCTCTACTCCTTGGCCGTGGATGGAAACGCCCCCAAAATTTTCACTCGCTGCACTAAATCTGGTATTCCATACTATGCGACTGCCGCTAGCGCTTCGTTTAGTCTCCTGGCCTATCTGAACTTGGCTAGCACGGGTGCCACGGTCTTCAACTGGTTTGTCAACCTGATCAACACCGGTGCCTTCCAGAGCTGGATTTGCTGTATTATCATCTATTTCCGATTCCGCAAGGCTGCAGAGGTGCAGGGAATCACTGATATTCCTTTCCGATCCAAGCTCCAGCCTTACAGTGCCTGGGTCAGTCTTGTCGGCTTTTCTATCCTCCTGTTCCTCCAAGGCTTCAAGGTCTTTGTCAAGGGATACTGGGATACTCCCACATTCATCACATCCTACATTGGAATTGTAATCTTCTTTGCCCTGTACTTTGGCCATCGATTTACAGTTGGGCGCAATGATAAGTGGGCTCTGCGACCGGAGGAGATCGACTTGCACTCTGGTTTGGCTGAGGTGCTCGAGCTGGAGACTGCTCCTCCACCACGAGAGAAGTGGTACCAGAAGTGGAGGCTTGTCTTTGAGTAATGGGCTGACGATACAGGAGCCTATAGTATAGTCTAGCAAGAGAAATTTTATAATTCATGATTTAAATATCGGACTCTATGAACTGCTGTATGTGGAACTTACAGTAACTTGTGTTCTCATGCATTGCCCTCCCGATCCATAAGCAGAGATTGGACCAGTGGGCTACCACGTAAATTTAATGGCCGACCTCGTTTGCGTCGAATAATTTCTAACCTTCAAATCCACGAAGATTAATACTGTGGAGGGTTGGGGTTTAAAAGCAGTACAAGAAAGAATTGGCCAGTTGAGGGGCGGATGCAATTTACAACCGCACTCCGCTTTCGGGCCTGAATCAAATTTCAGACCCGCTTGCATTTCCCAAACTCCGCCAGCAGAGGGATCAATTATAAACGTATTTGTCAGAAAACTCCGCACCATGGATTACACAGATTCATAATTGAGGCATGATCACTGACTTGGTGATTGGTCAAGACGAAACCTCCATTCAAAGAATCCGAGGTCCATAAAGTCGTCCAAAGTCAAAGAAAGTGTGTTACAGAACAAATCAAGAAAGTATATTGTAAAGGCGACTGTCATAAAGTTCCGGCAAAGGCGAAATGAATTGAGGATGCACTGCTCACCGCCCTCAGTGTTGAAACAGACGGACGATATACAGCTGAAACCCTTCTCACAGGATCTTCCAGCCAATAAACTACATGTAACCAAACGAAAAAGAAAAAGGATCAACGCGGCACCAAACGATTCAAGAATTCGATTGTAATCACCCCTCCCAACTCACCACCCCGGAGTGTGATGTGTCGAATCTTAGATGATCGCTGAAAATACTGGGGATTTTTATGACATGCAGTAGCGCCCACCAAATAGAAAGACACTTCTCCTGAGAGATAGATTGCCAGTTGTAAACAGCACGAATTTCATTAATCCGCCTTATTGGAGTTGATCAGTTCGGCAGCAATGGCTAGGTCGTCCTCAAGTGCCTCCAAATACTTTGGAGCTCTGGGCTGATAGCCTAGAACTTTACGGGTCCGGTCTCCTCTTGACCGTCCGTTAGTTGCGAAAATTAGCCGTGCTGCGCCAGGAAAGAACTGGTTAATAGCCATGTGATCAAGCTGTTCCAACGAGACTGGTTTTGGATTCTCCTCAATAATCCCCTTGGACGCTAGTAGTTTGGCAGCATTGGATGCAACATCAAACTGCGAAATCTCTTCAGTTTCCGTAAAGTAATAGCCCTGTGAAAAGTGCAGGCCTTGAATCAGCAATCTAGAATGGCAGTGGTCGTAATTAGAAACGCCGTCACTCACATCATGTCCCCAGTCCGCATTACCTCCGTTCAACGCCGCCGCTTCCACAAGTTTGACAAAAACCTGTGCCAGGTCTTGAACATGGACACGAGAATGAATGTTAGTTCCGGGGCTGAGATAGAATGTGGCCCCCAACTTCAGACTTTCCTCGTATAACGGCGGCGTAAAGGTGCTGCTGATCTGACCAGGGCCAGTCCCTCTGCCATACAAGATTGGCGGACAGATGATTGCCGTCTTGATTCTTTCTCCATGAGCGGTCCAGGCCTTCTGTATGATTGAGTCTGTGGATCGGTGCATTGCATCCGGTGGTCTAGACCAGATGGCATCGATGTCGTCTACATCCGACCAAATTTTAGGGCTTTCTTCGCCGAGGCCATCAAGTTCGAGTATGATGCCGGTGCCACCAAGGTGGATGTAAAAGCCGGGGGACAGAAGCGGGTCACGGTCAAGCAGCCCGTTGAGAAGCGCTTGGACGGCAGTTTCATGATCCGAATTGCCGCAATCTGGTAGGTGCAATTAGTCTCAAGTGTAAATGAATTGCTTCTCATCCCACTCACGTATTACGATGTCGGATTCTGAAGCAAGTTGTTGTAACAGAGATGCATCATCAAAGTTCCCCTTGGCAACTTTTACACCCGGGTACTGCTGGGTAAACTTCTCTGTAGGATTTCTTAAAAGAACCGTGATATCATATTCAGGATGACTGGTGACGAGAGTGTCAAACGTAGTACCGCCAATGTATCCAGTAACTCCGGTACTGTGGATGTTAACAGTTTCTTCAACAAAGTAGTAATAGCGATGGAAGTACATACAAGAGAATCTTTTTGCCCATGGTTACTATTGTCTTTCTTTTTGATAGATATTTAATATGGTATTGGGATGTTGACACACATGTCAATGAAGGTGGCTGGGCCATCTATATTTATTCCATATCTACGAATGATGAAATAGAATTAAATCTGGCGGCTTAACCCAAAGAAGTACATAACGTTATTCCGTGCGAGGGGTAGTGAATGGGAAGGGTGGACATGCATGCCCAGTTCCGCAACTCCGCCCTGTGGGGTTGTCGAATTTCTAGGCGAACGCTCTGCTAGCCAGTCAAAGCATTCGATTTACGGTTCTACCAAAAGGCTTCTGGAAACCACTAATAAGGTACGGAGAAGCCCATAAATTACTAATTGGAAAAGGGGGAATACATGAAATAAATGCCTCTGCATAAAACCAATGATTTCTTCTCGTGGGTCCCCGACGGTTCAACTGCTCTGGCTGACAAGGATACCATGATGCCATGTTGAAGAAAGTGGCCACGTCCGGTAGCTCCAAGGAGGAGTCATCGCTTCTGTAAGAGACAAGTGCATTATCCAGCTCTTACCAGCCATCACAAGTGGGACGGAAACTCAAATGATTTCTACAGTTCGTCTCGTAGTTTTTGATGCATAACGTAACTGCATTTTAGAGTTTGGTTGGGTTGTGCCGCTTCTCCGCACCGCTTTTTGAGGCCCACTTGGGTAGTATGTGTGATCAGAAAGGCTCTCGACTTCGTGATGATTGGGGACTCCGTTTCTAGTAGTTTCCTTATTAATTATGTTTGCATTTTGCACATCATGCGGGGAATTACTGCTTCTAGAAAGTAGCAATTGTCTGCTCTAACTCTCCAAGTCTCCAGAATCGGTGTATACAGGGACTTTGGAAATTGGTTCCTTTGCACCAGACTGGGAAGCTCAATCGGAATCCAATTATGCAAGTTTCCGAGTCGTTTCTTGTATAAAGTTAGATTTAGTAAGCCCAATCTGGAAAAACGGAACAGGCAGAACAAATGCATCCCCTTTACCGACTTTCTTCTCAGCAATTACTGCATTGTTATGCGTTCTAAACCCATGTTCAGCACTCTGTTAAACTGCTAAGTAGTGCTGCTGTTGAGTCTCCTCCAACAATAATCTAACCTGGACTCGACATAGGCTGATGAGGAGTAGAAAAGGTATTTGTCATAGCAATGAACTAAGATTCAGCTTTATTCTGCAAAACTAACCTAAAGTTCTGAAAGGAGCTAAAGAAATTAGCAAAGGTGCCACGCATGGCAAATGAATCCGTATGTGTGGATTGGTTGACAAGAGGACCAGGGTGCTTCTAGGCAAAATTGTATTTATACGTACGCAAGATCAGCTTAATTGACAGCATTGTCGCTATGCCATATTCTTCAGGAAAGGGAGGAAAGGCCAAATCGGGTGAGCGAATCTTCTGCAATTCATAAACAAAGACATTGGCATGGATCCCAATGCGAGCAATTGTTTCTTCTCTGTTCATACAACTAGAGGGCAATCTTTGGATAAATTCCCAGACAAAATTCCTCACCTAGTGATTGCACCGGAGGCCGTTTTTGAATGGACATGCTGATGCTGCTAGTCTCGCTGTGGGTTACTTCATTCTATTCCCCGCGTGGAATTGCCGATTGTGGATAAAGCTGGCTGGTCCCGATCGGACTACGATAAGAAAATAGTGCTTCAAGGGCCGACCGGGCCGAGATGCACAGCAACGTCGGGCTGCCAACCCCTCTTAACCTAAAACCCGAGACCTCATTCGTACACGCTCAAAGGAAGAACACAAAGGACCAGTTATGTCCTGTTTGATGGCGCGGCAAAGATAATTGGATCTACAACACCCAATCCTCTCAGCCCAAGGAAGATGCAATCAGGTGCCGGCAGAACCCGGAAGCGAGTCTCGAATGCTTGCGAGCGTTGCCGGAAGAACAAAATCAAGTGTTCCGGCACTAGCCCATGCAAGACCTGTGCCCAGAAAGGGCTTGAATGCCACTTTAACGAACAAGGGAGAAAGGTATTAATTACCCAGAGGTACGTCACCCAACCCATGGTTCTCCGCAAATGCCTTCTCACGCCCCACTAGCACCCTCAAATATCTCAGAAAAAGACTAGACGAGCTAGAGAAGAATGAGAACGCACGCAAACAATCAGGTCTTGGCGTGGAAGCTCACTCCGAGGATAATGCGATCGGTGGCGTAGATCAACAAGATTCTGGTTGCTATCCAACATCAGAGGGCCAGGATCATGGATCAACTACCGCGGACACCGAAGCAACACTGCTGGGTGAAGCTGATGACAGCGGGGTCTCTAACCCTCTCGTGCCTAACAAGCCAGTCTATCTTTCCGAGCCGTCATCAGGCATGTGGAGATATCTTGGAAAGTCTTCTACCTGGTCCTTCAGCTACCAGGCCCTCAACATGGCATCACGGTATGGGACCTCAAATCACTCTCCTTATATATCGAGATCAGTAGATGGTCGTGTCTACAATACTGGCCTGGACAACGAACTAATTCTCAATCCTTCCGATATGACCTCACTCCCGTCGTTGGATCTTGCCCTCCATTATCTCGAAAACCTCAAGTTCAGGACCCAGCCCTTCTTTTATTTATTTGATGATGCTTCTTTCACCCAAAACCTTCACACCTTTTACAAGGGCCCTATTCTACATGCACAGCAAAACAAGCTTTGGTTTGTTCACTATCTTCTAATTATGGCCCTGGGGAAGACCATCCTTGGCCAACATCGCAGCGACGAGAACCCGGCAGGAGCGAGTCTTTTTACCTGGGCTATGCGGTTGGTACCGGACAGCACTTCGCTCTGCGGAGACCTTTTTGAATCAACCGAGATTCTATGCTGTGTCGCGCTGTATTTCCAATCTATCGATCATCGGATTTCTGCTGGCCTCTATGTAGGAACGCTCCAAACACTCCAATCTCAACCTTTCTGGTTGCTGATATCATATAGATCAGCCAAGCCATCAAAATGGCAGAATGCCAAGGCATTCACACTGATATAGCGCAGAGTGAAATTGAGCCTCATCTTGTGACCCGAGGACGTAATATTTGGTGGACAGTCTATTCACTAGACAGGAGATTTTCATCTTTACTTGGTGTTCCCATCTCCATTCGTGATAAGGATGTCACTGCACCCTTTCCTTCTATCGTCGACGAGGATGCCACGGCAGCCGCGATGGCAGTGCACGTAAGGATTTGCCAGTTGTTAGGGACAATAGTTACCAGTAAGTTTAGCTCCTTGAAACAAAGAGAATGCTTACAAAACGAAACAGCCGTTTATAGTTCAAAGGAGGAACAAAGGACATTTCTTGCAAACGCTCGGGCGGCGCTAAAGGCGATATCGGAAATCTCAGATGGGGTGGCTTTTTTGTCGACTCGCCAGTTCGGCGGAATTTCCCGCGTAGCTGCTCATATCAATCTCATGTACCATCAAGTACGCGTTTATATCAGGGCCCAAGACTCGGCCCAGGACATACGCTGACCTACATTGCAGACTATCATTATGGCAACCCGACCAGTGTTGTTCGACTTGCTTCAAAAGAAAATGGAAGGCTTTGATTTGTCCACCACCTTTCCATTGCCTGCTTCCATTCGGGGCCTTGTTCAGGTCTGTATTGACTCGGCAACGCAAATCGGAAAGATACTATCACAGCTTAAAGAGAACAGTTTACTAGGTAACATAACCCTACAACTTTGTGTGCAGTGTTAACCAGCTCAGATATTTTCCTACCTTTTGACCTTGACGCGGCCCATTCCGCGGCCTTTGTGTTGGTCATTGCCTCCGGTATTCATTCCCACTTTGCGATTCCCAATGAATGGCTGATGGGTATCATGGATGTGCTGGAAGGAATGGCACAATGCGGGAATCTGTTGGCTAGTGTTCGAATGGTAGAAGTACAGGATTTGGCTGAATCATTAGAAAACACACATCAAGCGCAAAATCTCGCCGATACTGACATGTTTACGCCACCATCACCAAATCAAGATTCCATAACCCTGGCCACCGATATGTCGTCTTTACCTGATCTAGGAGATCAAACTTTTGGCGATTGGACTGATTCTATAGGGCTGACTGGGTCGCAACTAATTGACCTCGTTGACTCACTGGACGTTGGGGAGATGGATGACTTTTGGATGTAATACCATACTGAGCCTCTTTCTCAGATCAATGGTCTTGTTAAGAACTAATATTTCTATCTTACATTATTTCATTATCATGTCATTTTCCGGATCCTACTCCTTCCGATTTGCAGTATTTACCGAATTTTCAAAACAGCCTTTCCAAAGTTCTTGCCCGTCAACATGCCCACGAATGCCTCGCCAGCCTTTTCGATGCCCTCAGTGACATCGAGCTTGGCCTTGATGCTTCCTTCCGAGAACCACTTTTGCATAGTCTCCTGGTGCTCCTTGTAGTAGACAGGTCCAAAGGCGGGGGCTCCGACCAGGAAGCCTTCCATGGTGATTTGCTTAGAAATGAGGTTGACGAGTCCCTTGACTCCCTTCTGCTCCTCATAGGGTGTGTTGTAGATGTCAATCTAATCAGTGTTAGCATTAGAAATGTAGTAGCCAATTGGGTTGTTGCAACTTACCAGACCACAAACAGGGATTCGTCCGTTGACATTCAGGTTTTGAAGGGCAGCCTCGAGGTGATCTCCTCCGACGTTCTCAAAGTAAATATCAATACCCTGTGGGGCAAGCTTGGGCAGAGCCTCCTGGGGGTTCTCCTTCTTGTAGTTGAAGCCGGCGTCGAAGCCCAGCTCCTTGGTAATAAATTCAAGCTTCTCGTCGGAACCAACTGAGCCGATGACGGTCAATCCCTCGCGCTTGGCAACTTGTCCAACGATTTGGCCAACGGCACCAGCCGCGGAGCTGACGAAAATGGTCTCGCCCTTCTTGGGCTTTCCGATCTTGTGGAGTCCAGCCCAGGCGGTGAGACCGGGCATTCCTAGAGGTCCCAGGAACAATGTGGTGTCTAGGCCGTAAGGGTTGTTCACCTTTCGCACAGTCTTCAAAAGGTCCTTGGGAACATAGGAGTACTCGGCGATAGGGAGGTGTGCGGTAATGAGATCGCCGACCTCAAAGTCTGGGTTGTCGCTCTTTAGAACCTTGCTGAGGGTGCCGTTGGTGATGGGAGCGTCGATTTCGAAAGCAGGAGAGTATGACTTGGTGGCAGGATCACGCATCTTGCCGCGCAGATAAGGGTCGAGCGAAGCAGCCTGGATCTCAACAAGAAGACCGCCTTCGGGGACATGTTCAAGGTCGATGGGGCGATCTTCAACAGCGAGGTGTTCACCAGGGACGGGAACACCCGTGGGCATCTTCTTGTAGACGAGGGTCTTGTTGGAGGCCATGATGAATAGCTAATAGTGGATACAGGGATTGTGTCGAATGTTTCACAAATGGCCACTCATCACAAACATGGAGGACACCTTCAGCTTTATATGAAAAATTGTTTACAGCGGGGTATGGCCTCAATTGAGAACCCAACCCGAGATGTACGAAGCCTGCATGACGCAATTGACCGACTCGATGGGGGCGATTCCACACAAATCAACGCCTGGACTCTGAGACATCGCTGAACAAGCACGACAGCGGGGAACGAATGCGCCACTCCACCGGCGAGCTGCCGAGGCTTGCTGATAGCCGCACGGAGGCTAAATGCGTCGGTGGAGCGACAATGCAGCATCGATGATCCATCGAGTTCATGCGCCGCAGAAACGCATTTATAATCCATTCTGGAAAACAGAGGAAAGCTTGTTCCGGAATCCCTGTCGTCATTATTGTGTACCACACGATTCGTCGAACGCATCAGCACTTTAACTAATGATTTTAACTTGACAGCTCCGCGGCTCCGATAGTGCTCCACTTGTGCCGAGGCACAGAGACATTCTGGATAACTAGCGGCGGATCATTCGACACATCTGTGCTAGTGCCCTACAGTCGGAGTAATATGTCGCCGGCGGTGCTTTTATTGGTCCTGCATGTCACTGTTCTGCTATGAAACTCGGCCACACCGATAATAGGTCCGCGGTAACGTTAGTTGAGCCTTGTCGGACATTTTCGTTTGATAAAAATGGGTTGGATTAAAATTAGAATACAGACTATCCCCTCTGTCCACCGCATCAACCTCCTTCATGCATCATAGGCCTAACTATTCTGGCACGGGTGAGTACCATTGCTGGAGATCAACAGCCCAGTCAATCGTTCCAGCAAAGTTTAGGCTCTTGATGTAGTCGGTTCTCTTCTGCTTTGTGCTGTCACTCATGTACGCGACCCAGTTAACGTTGCCCAAGCCTTGGGTCGAGTACGTCATGATGTCAGAGTCCGACGCAGCGTCGTACCAGGTGTTCGCTGTAACACCAGGCTTCTTGGCCTTGGCATCGGCGATGATTTGAGTGATTTCGGCATTGGCGAGGTAACCTCCATAGTTTGTGCAAGCACCTGGCTCTGCTTCGGACACGCTGAAGCTGCCGGTGAAGGTGCATGTCGGTCCGGTGCACTTGGGATCCTTCATTCTGAAGCTGCGGCCGTAACTCGAGATGCCGACAACGATCTTGGTTGCAGGGACGCCAGCCTTGGTGATCATCGACAGAGCGTCATGGGTTTCGGTCTTGTTGACGTGCGATCGGAGACAGTTGCCACCCGGGCAGCCCGAGCTTGCATAGGGGTTACCGTAGTCTAGAACTGATGTTAGTATAGTTACACATGCTACATGTCAAATTACTTACCCCATTGTCCGTGGAGATCATATGTCATGTAGACGAGGTAATCGACTTGTGCGGCCATTTTGTCGACGGCAAACGGCTTCAAGTACCAATAGGCTGCAGGCAGCGCAACAGACATTGTCTTTCCGCTGGTGCCAATCTTGCTTCGCATCAAAGTCAAGAACGCAAGGTAGTTGGAAGCGTCGTCGGTCGATTCAGCTCCTCCGGGGCCGGTCGTTGCGCCTGGGTATTCCCAATCAAAGTCAACTCCGTCAATGTTGTACTTTTTCAGGAAAGCCATGACATTTGAAGCAAACTTCTCGCGGTTGGTGGATTTCAGGGCGTCGCGGTATCGCTGGAAGGTAGCGGCATCGGTGGAATCAGCCCAACCGCCAAAGGAAACCACCTTCTTCCAAGAACCCTTCATGGCCACAAACTTGTCAAACTGCTTCTTGATGTCTGCATTCATGCTGACACTGAAGTCTGTCGCCAAGCTGGCGAATGCAAAGTGCATGTGTGTGTATGTCGTCTTGACTGTGGAAAGGTCCGTCACGTCCATGTTCAAGCACGGTCGCTCGCCATTGTAGGCCTGGAAGTATCCGACGCTCAAAAACTTGGCAGGCTTCTTGGAGTTTCCAGCAATCTTGTTACCACAGTTGGAAATGCATCCCGCAGTACCGGCCTTGTAAGTACCGGGGGCCCCACCCTTGGCAGTCGTGTTGGTGCAAAACTCGCTCGTGATACCGCAGAAGCCAAATCCAGAGCAGCAAGCCTTCAGAGGGCAAGGGTTCAGGTTAACCAAATCCCACCCGTTCTTTGCACTAAGCGGCTTTCCAGTTCCGGGCTTCTGAGGCCCACAAACAGCTCCAGCGACGGACTTAGGCATAGGTGCCTTGCCTGTGCTGAGACAGATGCGCTGACCAATCTCCAATCTGAAGCAACCAGCCCAACCCCAAGTGTTCTTATTGACCAGTCTGATGTAGTCAGCAGTGATGCCGTAGGCCAGACCCAGAGAATCACAAGAGTCTCCCGACTTGATAGCGTAGATTGCACAAGTACCATCCTTCTGTGGCTTTGGTCGCATATCTGGGAGCGTTCCAGAGCTGCAGCAAACCCATTGGTTAGGGACAAGAGTAGAACAAAAGTTCTTCTTGTTGTTGTATTTGTTGAAGTTGGTCGAAGTAACCTTGCATCGGCTTGCCAACGAAGCACAGCTGTCACCAGACTTGACCTGGATGGCTTTGCAGTCTGCTCTCGGGGTGAGGAGGTTCTCAACACCAGTAAATCTGGAACGGAGCTCGACGCTTCGCTTCTGGCTCTGGGGTGGAACAAGAACACCAAGTTTATAGTTCACAGTTGACTTTGCTTGGATGTCGACACACTTTCCGCTCGCCCAGCTCTGAACAGCCTTGTGGGCCTTGGAGAGGTCCTTGACGGAGCTGACAGCAAACAGGCCGACAGTTTGGGACCTCTTGTCATTAGAGTCGCAAATCTGCATCGCCTGAACGCCACTTTGGAAACGAACAACTAAGATTTGTTAGTTCAACATCCAACTTAAATCGACGAGGTTTGTCTTCTCTGCGAGAATTAGGGAGTTGGGTACAAACTAAATCATGTTAGAAGTCATAGTTATTCCTTTGTCATGGAGCGTACCTTGATTGAGTGATTAAGGCAGAAGCGCTGGACTTTTGAACTTCAGCTCCAACGTACATTCCAACCACAGCAGAGCCGGACTTTGCGAACATGATAGTCTGCCCACAAGCAGCTCCATCCTCGAGATATTGAGCAAGCAGCTTTGCGCCAGCTGCAACATCAGAACCGGCACGAAGAACGTTCGAGCCACCGAAAGATGCAGTGGACTTCAAGCTGGACTCTACGGCTCCGCAGTTGTTGTCGATGGTAATGACCTCGTCCGCTCGCTCGCTCAAAGTAGGATCGACTTCCCTGCGGGTGGGGCCGGAGGGAGGACTGTACTTGGCGCATGTCTGCATTGTGGCAAACTCGCTCGGTGGGTTCTGCACGTTGAGACTGAACAGAAGAGGTACAGAGCAGCTGGACAACTCGCCGCGGCTGTGGACTTCCGTCCACTTGGATGGGTCAGATCCGACATCTTGACACAGCTTAGGGCACCCGTCGGTCAGGGCACTGGAGATGTTTTCTTCATCGGTAGGAACAGGTTCGGTGGCAGTAACGACAGACAGGAAAGAAGAAAATGCAACAAGGAAAACAAGAATGAGTGACTGGTAACGACGTCTGGAGTCCATTTTGGCTGGACACGCAGATGCGTTATGGTAAAGAGTGGCGTTTTGGAACGAGTGTGATGGGCGGCTGGCTGACAATTTGGGAGAATGGCAACAGTCTAGTATTTAAGAGGCGTTCGGGTCATCGGATTGAACCTGGGGATCATCCAGAACCCCTGCAAGGCTGGTATGCCTGTCTGCGGATTCACGATCGGAAAGAAGCGAACAGATGAGCGGTCCACTCTGGGCTTCTTGTCTCCCCCCTCTCCTCTGCATGCTACGCAGGTACGCGCGAACATCAGCCTCGACAGCCAATGAGCGACCGTGGTCCATCGGCATTCACATTCCAGCCAGGGCTCAATTAGGAGGGTCCCTTGTTCGACGCTACGCGAGTGCCACCATCAGACTGTTGGTGGCTAGTCGAAGGATCGCACCCCTGCATTGCCCCAGGCATCTCTCGTCTGTCCAATAAATGGCATTCAGCCTAAGAGGACTATTGATTTGGGCTGCGGCTGGAGGAGACCATGACCTCACAACCGTTCCAAGGGCGGCCCGGGCGCGATTACAAAGGGTCGCGCTAGTCGAAACATGGAAGCTTGGGGCAACAAGAATTGGACGAAGCCGTATTGAATCTAGCCCTACCGCAAATGCCAAGAACCCAAGCTTAAACTAGGCTAGCACTACGATTGATTGGGCAATGGCCGATGGCCCAACCAACACATTGTGCTAAAAGTCGTCCACCAACAGCTGAAATTGTCACACGCTTATGATGTATTTAGGGGCTGACATTCATTCTACTGGTTCATTTCGGGGCGCAACGATGCGTCTTGCCGTGCTCACATGAGCATTCAGCCATCCATTTTGCCATGGGATTTGTGTGCTTCCAACGCGAATCACAGGCCAGCTCAAGAGCCATTTAAACAATTTCTGTATCAAGGGCACCACTTTGAAACCCAGACTCTAGTGCCTCATGGTTTGTCATCACACTGCTTGACTGTTAGTGAAATTAGTAACCCCTTGCGGAACGCGAGCAGGCCACCTCCGCGGCCTTTTGTTACCCTTTTATTTCCGCTCCGCCACCTTGCCACTAGTTTATAGTTATCCTTTGGGTTTGCTTAGCTTGCTTCTTGTAATGGGCGGTTACGTAAATTTCTGGTTATATCCGGCCGTCTCAGGGTCTTTTGCTGCCGGCTTATGTTGTTTAATTTACCTGTACTGTAAATGCCTTCGCAGTTTTACACCAATGGCGTCACCTCCCATTTGCACCTCTCTGTTCTTTCCATCTCAAGGACTAAATAATAAATATTTTTCTGTAATACAAACATAATGAATGGAGGCTAGGATTTAATATTAATCCATGCCATTTACTTATAGCAGTTAGCAGAGCGCATTTATGTCTAGTTAAAAAACAAGAGGTGAGCTCAACCGGTTTTCCAGGAGCAGGCAGCAGCCACAATTAGGGTTCAATATAATAAAGGCTAGTTATTTTGCCCCGACCAAAAAAACAATTAACTTAAATCTTCTATACACATAATCTTAATATATCTATAAC
>NAGG01000432.1:0-20884 GCA_003031705.1 Calonectria naviculata
TAGGGTTCAATACAACAAAGGTTGGTCGTTTTGCCCCGACCAAAAGAACAATTAACTTAAATCTTCTGTGCGCACAATCTTGATGCATCTGTGACTCTGTAGATGAAAAGTCTATCGTAGGCAACCCGAGAAGGCACATCATATTTCAAGAGTCCTTTCTGAGGTTCTGGGCTATGCGTCAATAGTCATTGGCGACTCCAAGTTTGTTGATACCCCGCCGGAAACTGGAAAAATGTAGGGAATTGAGGTTACAAAAGCCTTGATAAAAAACCAACCGAGTTAGATATGGCTTCACTCGTATGATGTCTGAAGGGGACACTCTAGTTGGAGTGGGGTTGGAGGAAGATACTAAGAGAGTTGGTTCCCAGGATATCAACTGAGTTGGATATGAATACGAAAAATCTTTACGCGTTTCAATTAGTTAACTGTGTCAGGTAAAAACAGGTGGCTCAACTACTTCATAGACCTACGAACATGTAGGCAATTGATCAATATAAAAACAGGCCGCAGTGGAAATATAACACCGTGCCCATCTTTGCTTCTCATAATGACAATTTGTGTCAGATCAACCGGGGTTACATGAAACACAATTGGTCAAGGAAGCAATGCACAGAATTATGGGGCTTTTACTCCGTCAAACCTATCAACTACCTAGAATCAAAAAGGACATGAAAGAAAGTGGAATTATAAAAGGACAGTGGTACGTACCAACAGTCTTCAAAAAGAACACCGAGCTAAGCCTCATTCAAATTTGCGTGGCGCAAGTTGATTGGTACGCAAAAAGGCCAATGCATATTGTGCCGCATGTCGTACCGAAGGTGACCAATCAACGGTCACGTACAACATGCACGTTGCGCAGCCGAAATTAGTATATCAATCAGCTGTCAGCAACACATAAAATATGAAAAGATCTCAAGACAATAGTTTGTTTGCTCTTGGGCCACCATTGTCTCTTCATTACTGTTGAATCACGCAAAGCCTTATATTTTAACATCTCCCATTTCGCCCGGACCATTCTTCTGCAATTTCGTTGCCATGCCTGTCAACTGGGGCTTATATGAGGCTGAAGTGAATAGACTATATGTAGAAAACAACAAGACAGCCGAGGACACTCTCAAGGTGCTGAATAGAAAATACGGCACCAGAATCACGTGAGTATAATCCATTCTTGTATTGAAGTGGATGTCAACTTACGAGGGAAAGCCTTCGGCAATTCAAGTTCAAATTTGGTGGATTGAAGAATCTAAAAGCCGAAGAATGGCGAGTGGTTTGCCATTTAGTGGCTCAGCTGAGGTCTCAAGATATCCAATGTGATGTATATCTTCACGGCCGCCGCCAAGACCCACAACGTGTGGAAAGGGCATTCCATCTTTATTCTAGTAATGCCTCACCAGAGGACTTGAACAAAACCGGTACGGTTCAAGCTGTGTTGGCTTGACGGAAATTGCTAATCAGGGTTTAGACTACGGCATCGACACTATTGGCGCACACAGAATTGAAATTCGGCGCGCGACGGGACAGAACGTACCAGTATCTTCTGAAAGGAATATTGGACATCTGGATTGCTCGCCAAGTAATCGCGAGACTGGATTTGATGAAAATGAAAACATCAGATTTGAAGAAAGTCCCTACATGTCTCTCATCTCATCAGACTTTATGTTTGATGACCAGGCGTTAAGTTTTGCCACACCTCGTCTACATACTCCAACGCTACCAAACTTTTTGCGGATTCCAAATTCGTATTCGTCAAACATTGACGATTGTTCGCTGCTGAACTCTCCTTCTCCGCCTGATCACGGTGCAGTCACGGTTCTGAATCATGACGATCAAATTAAACACATTCGTCATCAGAGTACATCTGGGGAGCGCCAAATGCCATTCTCTTATTCATCCCTCAACTATAGTCTCCCAGCTGAAGCATTGAGAGCTACTGAGTCTTCATATCACTTTCACCATCTCTTTTGGGATTCTCCAGGTATTTTCACCGGAACTCTGAGAAGCTAGCATTGTCTTCTAACAAAAAAAAAATAGCAGTTTCACTAGTCCTAGGACGACTTCAATCTGGAACAAGAACGTCGATTGAACCTTCCAATTATGGAATTAATCTCCCTCTACTCACTGATGTGCGGGCCTGGAAAAGTCGAGGCTGGCTTGTTTCACATTTGATAAGTGTTGACTCAAAACTGCAATCATTTCAATCCATGGCGAGCTTACTTGAAGATATCATACTAAGTTCCTCTGCGGAGAAGGTAGATATGATCCAATTCGGCGGCCATAACTCCAATTCGATGTCAGAGTTCGTTTTAATTATTACATACTTGGCATCGAACAACTTATTAAATGGCAACAGACTTAACCTTTTAATCAATTGGATTGCCTCTAGTGGAAATCTCGATGCCTTCTCAAGATTTTCGAGGTTTAAGCTTACACGAGAGAAACCTCTAATTCAAATTATGCTTCAATCAATGTGCTGGGCAGGGGAGTTTTATTCATCGCCGGCAAAACGTTTTTCAGAGAGAAGCTTCTTTTCAGTATACCCGACAGAATCATTGTCAATTATCCAGATTGCAGCTTCAGAGGACTGGTTCGGCTCTCTTGGCCTAGACCTTCTAAAAACGGCTGCCTTATGCAATCACTTGGAAGTGGCAAAGTTCCTAGTCCAAAGAGGAGTAGTTGTGGACGGGCCGACAGATGGCTCCAACACCAGTCGATACTGTCGCGCAGAAGACATACCACTTTCAATCGCGGCGTATCATGGATCAGCCGATGTGCTTGAGTTTCTCATTGCTGCCGGGGCAGATGTCGATAAGTCCTACTCCTTCCAATGCGCCTTCCAATGGAACAAAAATTGGACCGCTCTGGCGATGGCTGTTTATGGCCGACGGGCCAAAGCATTGAGGATTCTGGTGCAGGCAAATGCAAAGGTTGACTTAAAAATTATGATTGACGGTGAAAACATTTTCTGCTACTCGAAAAGCAGACTTGGGAATGCGTACAAGCTATTTGTCCGGTCGTTGATTAACGACGCGGACACGAAGATGCATTTAATGGTTCAAGCAGCCACAAGGGGTGCCCAGTCACTTGCAGAGTTTTTACTTGAGAATGACATGATCCAAGATGAATTTCTTGAGCAATGTCTGTACCAGTCAATCAAGGAGTGTGAAAATGGCGCTTTGTGCACACTTTTGGGTCGGGGAGTGGATGCAAATGCTCGAAAATATCGATTGATGATGCAAAATACGGAATCAGATGCCGACGCTGACATTCCTGGCCCCCTCGCATTTGCGCTGGAAATCGCAACAGATGAGAAGTCGCTTGATATAGTTTATCTGCTGGCAAGGTCGGGCGCCATAGTCAGTGCACAAGAGGCCAGACCCGCTAATTTGGAGCGATTGTCCGCAAATAGACATTTTGTCAAGTGTGTTGAAATGCTGGCTCATGTAGGACACGACATGTCTGTTCTGGGCCCAGAAGCACTTTCAAGAGAAAATATCAGCATATCCACAATTGGAATATTGCTTGACGCCGGGTGTCCAATAAATGCGTACGCATCGAATGGCAAGAGCCCTCTCCAGGCGGCTGCAATGGTGCGGAATAACCTCGCAGCAATCCAATTCCTGATTCACCGAGGCGCTGACGTCAATTTGCCTGCGAGTCCCAGTCAAAAAGGACGCACCGCAATCCAGGTAGCAGCTGAATTCGGTCGTGGTGAGGTATTCGACTACCTTCTTCAAGCCGGAGCAGACATATATGGCAACAGATCTGTCACTGTATTGGAGGTTGCGGCTAAATATAGATTCAGCGATCGTAATTTCAAAAAGCTCGTTGCCCTCGGTGCGCCCGTCAACCGAGACAATGGTGAGAGTGGAAAGTTGCTGCATGACCTCATCCGGGTTAATAGCATAAATAACAACTTTGAGTGCTTAAGTTTAGCTCTCGAGAAGGGCGCCGCAGTGGAGAGTGTTGCACGTATCGACATCTTCGACATCGAAATAAACATGACACCGCTGCAATTCGCCGCAGCCTTTCCATCTCCAAATCTCGACGTTATAAAACTGCTGATCCGTCACGGTGCTAACATCAACGCCCTTGCTCCAAGCTCAGAAAATGGGCTGACCGCTCTCCAAGTGGCATCATCTGGTTTCCATTATTCTTCCCGCGATCCGGATCATTACGATGAAGATTCCAGAAGGGATGTTAACCACCAGAAGCTCCAGCTTATAACATTTCTCTTGCAAAGTGGAGGAGATGTCAATGCTCCCCCAAGCTGTCACAGGGGCCGTACTGCTCTCCAAGCTGCCTGCTCCCAAGAGCAGCCGAATATTGCTGTTGTTCAATTGTTGCTCAGGAATGGTGCGGATGTCAACGCGCCACCAGCAACCCGCATGGGTATTACCGCGCTCCAGGCGGCTTCTATCTGCGGCCATATGCAGATTGTGAGGTTGCTACTAGAACACGGTGCTGATATTAATGCCCCTGCTGCTCAGGAAGAAGGGAGGACGGCCATTGAAGGTGCCGCTGAACATGGCAGATCTGACATCGTGCGCCTGCTTCTCAACGAAGGGGCCCTGCCTGACCCGATTAGGGGTTTCTCTACAGCCGTTAACTTGGCGAAGGGAAACGGGCACTGGCATATTGCGAAATTATTACAAGATCACATGTCCGCCTTATACTATACTTCTTAGACATCTAGACGTAATGAGAATTGATTAATAAATATGTTTTAGTCAGTATTGGTCGCCATGTTTAGCTCACTGTTTCTTCTGGATATAGATGTACTGACATCTCGGGGATACTGGATAAGATTTTATCATGACTAATTATCATCCACATGTGCGACAGTAAGTGTAACTCTTAGTAGATTAGCGGCTAGCAAATACAGAAACATGGCTTTGGTATAATGGCCTTTGCCATTGTGATTCTCATTCTACCTTTTCGACATTTATTCTCAAATGTTCAAGAATGGTATTAAGTACATTTAAGCACATTAAATTCGACGCATTCCCGAAAAGGCGACTACAAGAAGAATCTTTTGAAATTGCGATGTGTTCAGACTCTAGCCATAGTAGCCTAACATATTTCCATGAGTGTTTCTTCTACCCTTTACGCTCAGTGAAGAGTTTCATGTAGTGGTGAGGCTCAGAGCCCCCGTCACTAAACATGCGAGCGTACGAGTCAATTCCGGCCTGAACGCCCGACACCAGGCCGTTCTCCTCCCAGATTTTGCACAGTCGCTTCTGCTCCCGCATGGTCATGGGTCCAAACGAAGTAATGGTCGCCAGGGCTTCTTCGACTGTGGTATCAAGAGCCTCGGCCGTCTCGCAGCTCTTGTCCACTAGTCCCCACTTCTCGACTTCTTGGGAGCTGTAGAACCTGGCGAAATAACACATCTCCTTGGCCTTTTGCCATCCAATTATGTTGGCCAACAGTCGAGCCTGGATGACTGACGGAATGCCGTACCTTGTTTCCGGCATGCTAAATGTAGAGCGGTGTGTGGCGTAGCGGAAGTCACAAGCTGCAGCTAGCTCAAGGCCACCTCCGAGGCACAGGCCGTCGATGCGCGCAATGGTCACGACAGGAAGATTTCTGATGGCCTGGCATGCGTCGTGCAGCTCCGTGATGAACTCGTTGGCCTCGTTGTAGCTTTTGAGGTCGGCCATTTCGAAAATGTCGGCACCCGATGAGAATGATGGGCTTCGCGTGGCTGTTTGGGCGCCCTGGATGACGACGACGCCAAGCTCAGGCTCTATGGCGAGCGACTTGAGGGCCAAGGTGAGTTTTCGGATTGCATCGCGGCTCATGCTGTTCAACCGCCGCGGGTTTGAGATGGTCACAGTGGCGACGGTGCCATTGCCGCCGGCGGGAGCAGGTTTGACCTCGCAAAATATGTTGGCTTGGGATTCAGACGCAAGCTGCGGGTTCGCTTGGGTTGATATGCATCGGACGGGCTTCTGCGTAATGCTTGCGCGTGACCGAGAGGTTTGGATGAGCGCCGAAGTGTATCGCATAGTCGACAGTGGCTTTCCGACGTTGAGTGCGCCGCACACGTTGTGGCTCCTTCTCGCGGCCACCTTTAATGGGGATGAAGCTGCCTCAGAGGCAGCAATGAGGATCCTGTGCGAACTCATGATGGGTAGTGTCGGTATAAGAAACCGTCATGGGCCTGGGTAAATGAGACTCGCCATGCATGCAGGACAGGTAGCTTTCACCTTGTGATCCACGGAGGTTCAGTCAAGGCAAAGAATTCAAGCAGACGGCTCCCCCTCAAAAAAGTAGCTGATGCCGAGATGAGCGACTATTAATTTCCGTGAACCAGATTAGGGCGGGAATAATGACGGCATGCTTCATCATGGCCAACCTGGGCGCTGGACATGACCGGGTAATTTGGCGCAGTTCAGATTGGTCGGACATCTCCACACTGCTGATCAGCTGCGTGCGTCAATGACGGTTCGGGCTTATGAGAGCGACAAATTGCTCAGCGTCTGTACTTTTGACAAGAGCGCGCTGCCTCTGAGCCTCCAAACAGTACATCTGCTAGCCTCCAGAGCATTACCATCCGTTGCGCAGTCTGCTATATCCAGTCGTGAGGCCTTGCCATCACAATGAGGTGCCCGTCGGCAACTACGCGGCTGCTGCGGAGATGCTACTCCACTTCGGCTGACGCAGGTCATCAGCTGCCACCTTACCGTGTATCATGGCTGAAGAGAGATGCGCTTCTGTTCGCTGCCACCATCGGCTGTAGAGTGCCTCAAGAGCTTCATTTTCTCTACGTGGGTGCTCGATGTGATCGCATCGTCTCGCAAGCCAGCTAAAGCCGTGCAGGAACTCCACCCGCGATTTGCCGCCTTCCCCACATATCCTTCGGTGCTCCGTAAGTCTTCATCAATGCTCTAGGAGATGGCGCGGCTGAGAAATCACACAGCATACAAGAGAGACTCTCAAGAGGTGGTGGACTACCTCAAGAGCCAAGAGAAGAATGCGATACCAGGGGTGCCTGAGTTTGATTCCAGGAGGGCCCTCGACGGCCAACGGCGCATCCAGATCTACAGACCCCTCCCCACGACCTCCGATGGCGCGCAGTTTGAGATTCGCTCTAAAATCGTAGGTGTCTACGACAAAGGGAAGCCAGGAAGCGTAGTAGAGACGGAGCAGCTCCTTGTTGACGGGTTAACCGACACCACGTACACGCGCATGGTCAGCAGCAAGTTCTTTGTGGGTCAGGGAGGATGGGGAGGTCCCAAGGGGCCCGCAGCGATCAAATATGAACCTCCAGAAGGACGAGAAGACACGCCAGATCGAGTTACCAAGATGAAACTGAGCGAGGAAGTCGCTCATCTCTATAGGTCAGTATTGAGAATAGCCCTTGAGTGAGCCTCTGCAAATTGACGGATGCTCCTAGGCTAAACGGCGACTACAACCCTCTCCACGCGACACCCGAGCCCGGCCAGGCGATGGGTCTCGGCGGTACAATTGTTCACGGCCTATTCACATGGAACCTCTCGGCGGGCATTTTGCTCAGAGAGTTTGGCGACAGCAACCCGGCTAGAATGAAGGAATTCGAGGCGCGGTTTGCGGGACCCGTGAGGCCAGGGGCCAGCATAATTGTCAAGATGTGGAAGATGGCAGAACAGCATGACGGGTTTCAGGAGATCCGATTCAGGGCTGAGGCTGATGGCAAGCCAGTGTTGAGCAATGGGCGGGCCATGGCCAATTCTCCCATTGCTGCTGGTTAACAGGATTTTTGGTATATGCTGTAGCACTTTGCGAGTATTTCATAATGCAAATAACCATAAATAAATGTTGTACACATATTTGCATGGCTTTCTCATTATGTTTTGTGGGGTGCTTCCATTGTTGAAGAATCTACACCGACAAAGTGAGTGTTATCTGCGATTGACCACGATTTGAAGAGCACCTTAGCTCACCATTTCGGGATCTCTATGGCACGAAACAATACTTTCAGAATTATTTACTCGAAGGCTAGACCCATCAGTATTGAATGATAGATAGTAGCCGATAGGAACCTGGCCATGAATACATCCAAGAAGCTGCTTAGCTCAATATTGTACGTTACCATAACTGTCTGTATGAGACATTGAGATCTCCACGCATATTTCCCATAGGAATAGCCTCCCAGTACCGCAGGAGTTTTTCCTCATATCTCCCCAGCGTCCCTCATTCTGGCCATCTCCTCAGCAGAGTACCCAAGCTCCTTTAGCGTTTCCTCGGTATGTTGGCCTAGTGCTGGAGGGTTCATTCTTATACCCATTTTCTGGCCCTCAAACGTGACAGCCGGCGCAATAAGCCTCATCCGGCCGTTTGCAGCAGCCTCGACACCATCAACATCCATAACCATCTCCCGTGCCGCCGCCTGGGGGTGTTCCAGCGCTTCCACCACATCGTTGATGGCGCCATACGGTAGACCGCTCCCCTCGAGAAACTGCATCCATTCGGCCTTGGTTCGCTGGCTGATTTTTCTCTGTACGATAGCGTTGATCTCGCCACGGCACTTGAGCCGCCCGTCGTTTGTTTGGAACCTGGGATCCTCAGCCACATCCTGAAGATTTAGCTTGTCATTCAACAAAGTCCATTGTCGATTGTTGTTGGCGGCAATAAAGACATATTGAGCATCCTTGGTCTTAAAGGTACCATACGGTGCCAGGCTAGGGTGTTCCGTACCCCATCTCTGGCCACGCCGCCGCCCTTCGGCGCCTTTGTGTAGATCTAGATTCAGAGCGTTCAAACCCACATTGATTAGGAGGCTCAATCCAGTCTCAAACAGGCTACCCTCGATCATGGCACCTTGACCCGTCTGTTGTCTCTGTACAAGAACCGCCAGGATAGCGCCGTGCACATACAAACCAGTCGTCATGTCAGCAATGGCCACGCCAGGTTTGGTCGGTCGCCCGTCAGGCTCGCCCGTGATGTGTAGCAGTCCTGATTCGGCCAGAGCAATACCATCATAGCCTGCGCGGTTCTTATTGGGCCCACTGCTACCATACCCAGAGACACTCGCATAGATCAAACCCTCATTGTGTTTCTGGAGATCTTCATATGCAAGACCCATAGCTTCAGCAGTGCCGGGCACGAAATTGTGGATGACTACGTCGCTGTTGGCAGCCAACTTCCTTGCCACTTCTACGCCTTTGGCAGACTTGAGATTGAGGGTGATGGAGCGCTTGTTGCGGTTGACGGCCGAAAAGTACAGGCTCATGAGCTTGTGCTCCTCTTTCCACATTGGAGCCTCATCGGCAGCCCGCCAATGTCGTGTCTCATCCCCTATGCCGGGCTGCTCAACCTTGATAACCGAGGCGCCGTAGTCACTCAAAATTTGCGTACAGAAAGGGCCGGCTAGCACTCGCGACAGGTCCATGACTCGAATACCAGCGAGGGGAAGATCCTTCGTTTGACTTGAATTGGCAGAAATGGTCCGTCGTTGCTGCGGATGTCAGTCTTGGTCAAATTAATGCCGAAGCAATAACGCATAATTAATCTTACAAAGTGACGAAATTTGCGGGAAGATGTTATCCGCGCTGCACGGAGGGCTGACAACTTCATCATGATGAATGACTAAACAAATTGCACTAGAATGGGTGTAAAGCACAAAGCAAATCAAAAGCAAGTCATGAGACAGCGATCCTTCTCCATCAAGATCAATAAAGCCCCGGGAATTGATTTGCTCGCCGCCGACTGCGTTTGCCTCTTCTTAGAAGAGCGTTGTTGCGGGGGCAGTGTAAGCATGCAGTTGCAGTCACTTTTCTCCGGGACTGGGCAATAGGGAGGCGAAGCTGGACGGGCATATGTGGGTCCAGTCGATATGACACGAACAAGAAAATGCCCAATCTGTTCTTGTGCTACGGGGCAACCATGTGATTTGGTAAAGCAGTTTAATCAATAAAGGGTAGCTTCATCATATAAAATAAGAATTAACTGTAATAAAACTTTAAATATTTTACTGAATATTTGAATGGCTGCTTCACTGATTATTTGATAGCTATTTTCACTTATTTTATACTAAGCATTTCAAATACTAGCCTAGCCAGCCTTTTAACAAGCATTCTAGCTTGCCTCTAACAGCTTTACTAGTTGCTAGTCTAATAAGTATCCAAATCAAGCACTGGTGTTTGTTTCTGCTTCATTTTAAACTCGAGATGATTTTTTTCAACAATCTCCTGAACCAGGTCATGTGCAAAAAGCCACAACAGCCACAATTTGTCAGGCTACCAGTAATATTCGACCACATGTTAACAGCTGAGAAAGATCTTGCAAGATAAATAACTCTCCTCTCAGCTATATCTCTTAGCCTAAATTCTAAAAAAGCTTCTCACCTACAAACGGTCTCAGTGATCTCATTTAATCAGAAGATGGATTATCTACCTCAACCAACTTCACAGATGGGATTGCAACCAAAAACGGTGATGATACCTTATTTGGCTGAGACTGTGTATGATGATGGTGACTTTGCTTCTTTTCCTGCTCGTTGCGGTTTTGATCTCGACCTACTTTCACAAGAACCACCTGAAAGGATTGCATCATTAGCCCAATCCTGGCTGTATTTTGGAACAATCAACATGTTTTTCAAGTCTTTCAATTATCCACCTGTCAACCCACTACTCTTCAAGTCTACGGAGTACAGCCAGAGTCAGGCCCATACAGGTTCAACGACTGAAGCGCATGTTGAATCCTCTCAATTGATAGCCCTGCTTGAGGGTTGGTTTGAGTCAAGCGTTCATCCCGCATACGGAAAGACAACACCAATTGATTATCAACGGATGCCTGATGTTTATAACCCAAATATTAGATTAGACGATCTTGTTTCAAACAAAAAAAACTGCTTCGACCGTTTAATGGCCGCCATGACTGCTGCATCTCGACTCGAACAACTCCCGCAAGCCATGATAAGGCCGCTTCCGCTCGTTTTACTTTCTATAAAAACACTTATCGTTAGTCTTGCTGGTATTCTAGATACATCCATAGTGGAGATAGCCTCTGCAGCAAGCTTCGAAAAGCAGATTCAGCTAACCGACTTGCCCGATTCAAATCCGCTTGCACACTGTACCCCGCTAAAGTATCGAAGCGAGAAGCCTTCCCCGTCAGCTTCCATCATATTTTATCGACTGCTAGAGGCAGGGTGGTGTGCATCCCGAGCTCGAGACATTTGCACTCGATACAGTTACCCAGTTGCTTTCTACCTGAGCATGCTGACTGCCCAGCCCACAAAGCCTTTCCATAAAAATTGTACTGAGACGCGGTGCGTGGCGAATAATGTGGACATGAAAGCGTACCAAACTAGGCACATCTCTGACGACTGCAAATGCGAAATGGTACATGTTGACTCCGACAAGCTAAAAGAAATTGTCAGGTCAGGCGGTGTGCCTTTGGTTTCTGTCCTCGAGCATTCAGATGGCCACTTGGAGCTTCAATTATCTGAGATGGAAGAGAATTCCTATATTGCTTTCTCACACGTATGGTCGGATGGGCTTGGAAACCCCCGTGCAAATGCTCTCCCGCAATGCCAACTTCGGCGGTTATCTAGGTGCGCCAAGTGTATCACGCTACCTGCTTTTCAATTGAGCGGGAATTATGCCTTCGTGGGCTCACTCCGGTGGAATATACCAAAACTCACCTCAGACTGTCACTCTTCCTATTTCTGGCTTGACACTCTGTGCATTCCCACGGGGGAAGGTGACGAGATTAAAGCCCTGAAAATCAATGCCATCAACCAAATGGCGGCAATTTACGCCGCGGCTAGACAGGTGCTGGTTCTGGACTCCGGGATGGACAAAATCAATCTATCTTCTGGGATAGGAGATCAATGTGAAATGTTTGCGCGGATCAGTCTGATGGCTTGGATGACTCGATGTTGGACATTTCAAGAAGGTGCACTGGCTGCTGATTGTCAAATCCAAACGTCTGATAAGTCATTCGATCCCTTGAGAATTTGTCTAGAAAAGGAACCCAAACAGCTGCTGCGGGTTTCTCTGAGCCGCACCAAGCGACAAGTTATTCGAAGCCTGGCAAGTCTTGCAGTTACACAGGCGCTCCTGATAAAGGAGCTACTGCAATTCACTCTTTCTAGTAAAAATGACGGTCAGGCCTCTTGGGACACATACATAAGCTCACCACTCGCGGGGAGAATCGTGACCAGACCTGGAACAGCATCGGAGGCAATTCAGCTTATGGTGGCTCGCCCATTGAAATCGGCTTTGCGTGATGAATTTCAGCTTCGTAGAAAGTCTACATATGAAGCGAATACCGATGAAAGGGGGCTCTACCTGGATTTCATACGTTGCTGGAATGTCCTTAGTCGGAGAACCACCACAATGCCTGAAGACATACATACGATCCTCGCAAATTTGCTAGACTTCAATGCTTTCATGATTCTACAAATGAGCAAACCAAACGATCGAATGTCCGCAATAATCTGCAGCCTTCCGGCTGTTCCACTGTCCATGTTCTGTGATAGTGAGAGTCATCGCTTCCGGTCTAATATCATGCATAATAACAGATGGCTACCGCTCTATCCCAGTGGTAGACAGTTTCGATCAAGCGTTGGTTTGTTGCGTAGTGGCAAATATCTGATACTTGAATCTGCCACTATCTATGGGCGAGACGAGGAGCCCGTACCTAGAGTCTTTGAGCTCCCTCTTTTGAGTGCCAGTGAAACCGTTTTCACTCACAAAGAATCGTCGACTCAGTACAGAGTACTCCTTCATAGGTCCAATGACGACCATTCTGACTTTACGACAGATACATTGACCGGAACACTTCTTGTGCTTGAGCCGGAAGCCGGAAATAAGGATCAGTCCCTTGAAACCAGCCCCAACAACCACATCAAAGCGGCGGCTTGTTTTCATGTCATGAGGTCCGGTATTGAGGAATACAAGACCAAAAATAATCCAGCACTTGAAGAGTCAGCACCTCTTACGCAGAAATCTAGCAAAATGGCGGAAATGTTTCTTATTTTCGACTGTCCGGCTACAATATACATGTTACAAACGGATAAATCGGACTCAAGTATCTTTTCACTGACAACTTCAAATATGACGGCAATTATACTCAAGGAACCATTCAAATTGGTTGTGAAAACAGGTAGGTTCAAGCGTAGTCTTATTTCCAAGCCCGATGCTACTCATACGAAACATCTTATTTAACCTTGCGCCTACAGATCTGCCAGATTCAAAGCCGTTGCCTCGGCGACCCCTACCGCCGAGGATGGGTTTAATAATTGGTGGGCTTCTTGCGCCTCCGTTTCTATTGGCCCTTGTTTTGGATCTGATTGCTGCGATAATTCTCATCATTGTTTGTTCTCAAGATTTCAACGAGATCCCAGTGGCATCCAAAATAGGCGCCATTTCCCTTTTTGTATTCGATTTTATAAGCGTCTTGCGACGATTGATACCTTTCACCGCCATTTCCTACTATCATACCCTTACATTTACACTTTTCCGTGTAGGTATGGCGATTCTCTACTTGGCACCGATTTGGAACTCGGCCCATCATCAGATGCTGTTATCTATGGCTATTGCCACAAGTCTTTTGACAATATCAAGCGGTGCAATTACAATGTTAATGTTGACAGCATGGAAATATCATTTTGCGCCCCGCATAATTACTGCATGGCGTGATACCTTTCATCCAAACTGGACACCTGAGAAAAGCAATAATTTGTATCACTGGCTAGGTCAGCTAGATAAATATTTTCTCAGATAGTAGCTAGATTAAGCGAACACGGGTAGAAATAAAGAGCACTGGAAGCACTCCGACGGTCGAGTGAAGAATTCAAAGCATTCCCAAGACCTTCAAATGAGATGGATGTGTACTCTACTCTAGTCGCCACCGATGTTTATATATTACAATGCCAAGGTGACAGTACACATATTAGGCTCTCAGTTGATATACAAGAACTACCAATAGAGAGTTAAATAGCCCAGAGACATTCACGCCATTTTTCATGATAGCTAGACAAGCTTACCACGGAAAGAGATATTTTGCGCCATCCAAGCTTTCTTAATTAACTCCAGAACAAATCAAAAGGTACTCTCGCGCAGCTTGAGAAGGCTAAGTCCGACGCCCCAGATGCGGCGGCAGATAGCGACGCACGATGCTTAATGCCAGACAAACCCATCTCAACGAAGCTCAGCAGGCGATGGTGTCTCTAAACAAAAGTCGAGACGCCCAGGGATCTACAGCACCATTGTCCGGCGTTCCATTCATTACGATGGGTATGCAGTCAATGGGTGCTGGCAGTACACTACCCACAATGTTTCGAGTCAAGGCTAATGGGTCGGAACCCTCCCTCTCAAACAGCAGATTTGCAAACAAGTAGTAGTACGGCCGTGTTTAACCGACAGCTGCCAGAGTTCCGAAAGCAGACTAATATGCATGGTCGTGAGCTTGAGGAAACTGACAAGTCGAACGCAGCAAACTCGAACAAACTCCATACTTCGGCCTGGTGTTATTAGGATACCGCTCGCGATGGTCTGCTTGCAGCGGAGCCCCTGTATCTGGATCTCAAGCGTCTGGAAGCTACATACCACAATAGGCCGCATCATGACTACGAAATTACAAAGACTGTGTCTCTCAAGCAAATTGACTCTCTAGCACTGATGCATCTTCGCAATAGCGGCACCACGACATTTGCGCTCAACAAGACAATGTTTGACATGGAATTTCCCGGACATTACATGCGTCGTATTCGGTCCGTCGCGGTGTCTATTCCGGCAAAGCTTAGGCCACATGATAGCGTAAATGCAACACTCACGCTGCTGACTCATAGATACCGTGTTTCGGCAGATGTTTCAACATCCGAAGCATACGCGGCCGCGGCCGTCTCTTCAGCGAGTAACGATTCTTTCCGAACAGATCACATCCCCATCTCATCCATCGCAATTAATTCCAGCTCACATGATGCCGGTGTCTTTGAACTGGCGTTCACGGGACCGCGGTACGTGCCCTTTGAAGGCGCGGGTGCCATCTCAACATGGCGTTTTGAGTTGCCCACCGAAGTGCGCTCCTTTGACTACGAATCAATTGGCGATGCCCTGCTACATGTCAAATACACTTCCCTCGACGGCGGTGCCTCGTTGCGTTCTGCCGCGAATGGTGCGGTTCGCTCAGCGATCCGACAGGTGAGCGATTCTGACGCGGCACGGAAGGATGGCCTTTGCGCCATGTTTGACTTGAAGGACTTTTGCAATGAGAGTGACGGCTTCAGCACTGGATCAGCGGCATCGCCCAAAGACCAAAAGCGGGTCCAACTAGACTTGGACATTAGCATCAAGGATCATTTACCTTTCTGGACGCGTGACCAAGATGTTGAACTCAAAGAAATATCCTTGATGGGGAAAGATGCCGGTATTCTGGGTGCCATGGCAATTTCAGGAATTGGCCAAACGGCCGAAACTGAAGAGTTTACTCCGTGGCATGTACGCTCCTGAAAGGGTTTACGCATCACAGCCCCTTGGCAATGGCGAATAACCAGGGACGTCGAGGCACTAAGGCAGTTCTCAGTAAACAATGTGTGTATGTTAGTACGGTACGTTTTGCGAAAGGAGAGTAAGTAGATTAAGTTGTGAGGAGTGGCATCACAAGGACTAGAGGCTTCTGAATCGCCGAATTGAAGTCTGCATGAAAAACGGTAATTCTATTGAAAGTCGTAGGAAGAACATATTTGTGAGTAGCAGCCCTGATTCAACCGCTAAACCTCTAGATTCAAAACGCAGTCATGGTTTCTTCAGGGTAAGGGACGTCAACTTTCAACCAAGCACGTACCGTCGCGTTACCTTTTAGCGCGTTTTCTTCGCGTCGGCTTCGCGCGGAGGCCCAAACCCACCATGTGTGGCGCATATGTTACGCCACAGTATGGCTAATCTCAGGCCAAGAGGTGACTGACGAAGATACAGGGAGACAAGCTACATCAGCAGTCATTTAGAAAAGTGATCCCCGCTGCCGCATTTTTCTCGAAATAACTTGACTTGAAGATCTAATGGAAGTTAAATTGGAAGCTTTTCCCCTATACCCTTAGCCAACTTCCAGTAGACTTCCAGGGAAAGCGCTTTCTGTGGTGTCCCGATTGTAACGTTGACTGTTTTACAATCAGCAAAGTCTGTAAATGAGTGAATCATTGCATTCTTTCATGGCATTCCGTAGCTATATCTCTAACTTCTTGAGAGTACGTCGCACCATCTTGACTGATTTGTTTGATTTGAACTGCCCATGTTTTCCAGCACTGAACCATTGACACGGTGCTCTCCAAGGCTGACTCACTTCTGTACTGAGAATTGAGCCGTCGCCAGTTTATCGCCTCATCCGAGTCTAGGTCCCCCTTCAGCTTTTCTCCAGCTACCCGGAGCCACACAGCAATTCCGCTGATAAAAATATCAATACCCTTTGGGCGTCTAGAGGAAACGAGATTAATCGTCTCGTACCCCCAACTTGCTGTCACGCCGCCGAGACCACGCAAGTACATTTCGGCTTCGATTGTTGCGGTGTCCGTGTAAGCCTGCCTCAGAGACTTTTTGTCTGTTTCAGACAAGGCCTCTGTGTCCTTCTCCCACTGGTTTGGGCCGTGCAAATGAAGCCTGTTCAAATCGCTCCACATATTGGCAAAATCCTGAGATTGCGACCAGTCGATTCCTCCAGCAGGTTGCAATTCCTGAATTGCGGCAAGGAGCTTAAATAAGTCCGCGCGGTGATCTTTGAGATCAACCAATGCTTCACAAATAAGAGCCACAAGACGGTATACCTCGCGCGGGGGTTCGCTCTCGTGAAGTACTGGCGTTGTAATGGCAACTGCTGTTTCCTCTGCTGTCAGCTCATGGTTTAGAAACTTCTGTAGACCTTTGGCCTCATCAGGATGGCAGCCATCGCCCGACGCTAGGGCGTCTGCGCTAGATGCGACATGATTTTTGATCCATGCTTCGATATCCTGCATTTTACGGGTTGAAAATAGAAAAATAATGGAATATAGCGGTCCCCAAAGGTTAATTTGCAACTGTGTGACGTCTTTTACTTCGCGCTCGAGGTTTCTTTTCCGCTAAGGAGATCGTGATGATTCACAGTACGCACATTTTTGTGGCAGTTTGATACCTGAGGCATTGATTAGTAATTGATTTGCGAAACCTCAGTGTGATGATAGCCAAAAGATGAATTGTGGGTGAACTGGAGTTTGGAAAACCTTGGAGCTGGGCAAACCTCGTAGGTCGATACCGAGGGATGTACGTCCGATACAGTCAAGGCCCTTCCTTTGCTGTTGCTAGGAATGAGGCAACAATAAATATAGATATCACCCTTGGAGAGAGCTCTCCTACCTATCTATTATGATCAAGTATTCTTTCATCTGCACAAAAGACAACATTTCTTGAGACATGCCAATCAAATCACAAGCTGAAATTACAATAACAAGATTTGCAAGTACAAACCTGCCATTGGCACGGCCATGCTTTTTTGTCGCTTCTCCGATTTCATCGTCACTCGGTGGGTATCTGGACTTGAATCACCTAATTTGCAGCTGTCAACATCGCATACTAGCTATCAACCAGTGGCTTTTTTTGCAGTGATGATTCTTCTCTTCGGAAGTTCAGTCTTGGGGCTCCATGTGTCCGAGGGCGATCTTCCCCTCAATGAGGCAACCAAATCGTGTCTACCCCGCATGAGATGTCCAAGCTAGCCGAACTTTGCGCCCTATTATCACTATTCTCAGCCCAGATTGTTACTCATCATACAAGAAACCTACATTTAGCCTAGTGATACCTTGCCAAAATAGGACAAAAGCCATTGGCGGGCCGAGGCATAATCACCTGCTGTCATTGCGCAGATGATTCTAGGTTCCGGGAAGTTGTTGCTGGTCTCCTAATTCAGCTGTTTTGACCGAACTGGATAAGCCGAGGGCGAATTAGTTGTGAAGGGTTTTTATTGGGCACAGCCACCTATAGTCCGAGGTATTTACGAGTGTCTGTATGATAAATATTCAGTGCAACGCTCCTGTCGGCATAAGCGCATTTGGAGGTTGTCAAATGTATAAATGCTAGGTTCTCGTTCTTGAATTCCAACTCTCTTGAATTCCGTCATACGAACGCTCTAATAACTGAAAACACTTATAATCCAACCAAAATAACAGAAATATGGCAGCACCTGCTGATAAGACTATGCATAATTTGACCGGAAAGTGGTCTTTGGTAAACTTGCGCGTCCTGCTAACGAATCTTGCAACGCATGCTGACTAGACAATCGCGCTAGAATAAAGGCCTATCCGACGACCCCGACCCAGCTTTCGCAGTACAGGGCATGGGTTACCTTACTCGTAAAGCCATTGGCCTGGCTCCGGTTTCCATCGATCTGAAGCAATACGACGCTCCACCTGGACCACCAAGCACCTCGACTGACCCTCTGACGCATATTGACATGGCGCAGTTGGCCGCGGGTCTCAAGGGCGTCTCAGAGCCTCGATGCCTCGACAATGAGGTGCGCCAGAACAGTGACTGGCTTTTCGGCACCACCACCATTCAGGCTAAATGGGCCAAACCCGAAGAAATCGAAGATGGGTATTTGAATGATGGCTGGCTTACTGATGGCGAAGTCGGTGATGTTGTGTTCAGTATCACGCGTAGCGATCGCTATGGCTGGGTTCTGACGCAGGTATGGGGCTTCAGAAGTGTAAAAGGGGAAAGACGATATTGTAGACGAGTAGTGGTGGTAAAGGGAAGCAAGAGAGCGGCTGTTGAGATGGTTCATGATTATGTCTCATGATTACAAATAAAGAAAATCACTCGTGCGCGTGGTTGATATGGGATATTTATGTCGACAAAGGCCATGCTGCTCACCAATAAAGAACATTCAATTAGTTGTATTAAGGTTAACTGTAACTAATAGAAACGGTGACTTTACCCCCAGTGAGATGACTATGTAACTACAACAGTCTGTTGAAATCATCATTGCGTCATCACTTTTTGTCCGTCACCGTGCTGGACAAACCGACTGGAACGCCCAAGGCCGAAGGATACAATAGTCAAGTACGAGAAGTATACAAATGCCGAAGTGTCATGTCCCTCTACAGCTGACTCAGACATGCGATACATGTTCATGCTAATACAGCACAGGTTTCTTTGTTCCCATAATTTTATCACAATATTAACGCTTGGTTAAGCCGTGTCATACTATATACTTAAAATAACACGCGTGATGGAGGAGAGTAAATGGATACTGATAAGTAGCTGAATGCACTCAAACAGTGTCGAAAAGAGGTGGTAGCTGTCATCATGTTGATGGCTGCTGCTAAGATGATAGAAAACCCTTTGGCGTGCCTGCTGACCCAAATAATCGACAAAGCCCAACAGCTACCAGTGCGACTTCGAGAAAGATTGGTGTCAAAAGGTACACCCAATTACGCAAAATGGGTGGCACCCTTCAGCTAATGTACTCTTCCCGTGTCTTCACATGTACCACAGCAGTCACAATCACGCCGAAAGACAACCCGGAGAGTCATCTATCCCTAATTTTATTTAATAGTGAGATATAGCGGTCATTTATCGGGAAAATTTCGTCATTAATTAGAAATTAAACTTGTCTAACACGAGACCCCAGTCGATCATTCTCCGGACCATGTGCGCAGGTATAGCTCCCTCCCGTAATTAATGCGGTCGTTGTTTCTGAACTCATTGAGACAGGACGGTTCTCTGCTACCCACTTTGGGCACTCAAAACACTCTTTTGTTCACATTCAATCAACTAGCTTGGTATTTAGGTCTAGAATATGGTGATGCGTCAATGAGGTTCAGTTTTTGGTTCATGATGATTGGCGATAATGAATGTCAACGCAAAACACTAATAATGGATGCGGCAATTCTTGGTTTAGTCTCACAATCAGTTGCAGCACAAACCTGATACATAAACTTGGAATTTTTGAGCTCCTCCTGTTTGATCGGCCGCTACCTGAAGACGGCCGGCAAATTAATCACATCAGGTACTGCCCACTAACGAACATGTTGGCGCCGGACGGCAAGCAGGCTGAGAATGGCATTTCCCAGCGTATATTCCGAGTCGCGTTTAGCACCTTTGATTTCTATTTAAATAGAGTGGTGAATCCCCTTCAACTACCTCAACTTCCTTTTCCATTTCAACATCTATCAACATATATTATACTGAATAATCATTCAAGCCAAAATGAGATCCTTTATCATGTTTGTATCTTTGATCGCCCTGGTCATTGCTACAGTTATAGCTCAACCACCTATCCCTGACAGTGACGATACCCCGATCAATCAGCTTCACACTGGGCAATGCATAAATCGGGCAGAAATCGATGCAGGTGGGTACACAGTACCATGTCTACGTAAGGTAAGATTTCATTGAGAGCAAATAGCGTGCGACGATGTTCACAACGATTAGGATCAGATACTATGCAAATTAGGCAACATAGGCTACAACTACAAATGTGTACGTTTTCAATACTTTGATAGTCAATCAGGGCCATGATATTTACAATGATTAGAGAGACTTGACATGCGACAAGAATTACAAACAATGCGTAAGAGTTTAATAATGAATAAGATAGTATTCTACTCACAATTACTAGACTCCTCGAAAGCTCACGGACAAAGAGTTTGGGAAATCGTTAAGTAATCGCGATATAAGAAAAGAACGCCTGAAAGAAATAATAAATAAACTCAGCGAGGCAGAAAGAAAATGCATAGAAAAAATCAGGATCGAGAGAGAAGCAGGTGAGAGAGAAACTGAATGTGATAGAGAAATGGAACGCGAGAGAAAAGAAATAATAAGAAAGCTCCGCGAGTCAGAAAGAAAACACCTGGACGAAATCACGAGAAGAGAAGCACTCGAGAGAGAAGCAGGCGAGAGAGAACTTGAATGTGATAGAGAAATGGAAC
>NAGG01000433.1:0-17201 GCA_003031705.1 Calonectria naviculata
TTAGGTTGTTAGGTCGAACCGATTATACCCTTAATACTAATTTCGCTCTTCTCATATTTGATTAATGGGCTAAAAATTAATCATGTAACTTATCTTGACTTCTTATAATTAGTTGAGGCAAATGACTACGTAATGTTAATAAAAATATCCTCTAATCAGGCCAAATACAGTAATTGCGGTCCTGTTGGAAAGCAACTTAGTCTGAGTGATAATAACTTCAATCAAGACCTTGAATTTCGCAACTCCAGCCTCCACTTAGCCCCATCGCCCCTAGGTTCCAATGCCACATCTATATGTTCTGCGCGCTGCTGCATATCTGAACATTTTTCTATCCCTTGCAATTGGCTCCTTGCATCTTCACCTAACAGACTCAGCACAGCCAAACTGGAGCTCTTCAGACACCCCAACCTGTGCCTCGTGCTTTTCCACGCCACCGTCGCAAGAAATAGTGCTGTCAGCACATCCAGCACGACTGGCAACACCAGCCACCCCCAACCGACCTTGATGTATACTGTCTCACGCAATGCAGTGCCGGGTGCGGGCGGTGCGTCACCGGTGGACCCAAAGTCGGAGGTTAAAACAGATCCAGAGCGCATATTGTTTGTCATGGAAAGCGCTGTGTTAGATACAACAGCGATCTCCCCATATTTTTGCACGGCTTGCACTGCATCCGTAGTTTTAACTGCGATGCGCGGTCCACTACTCATAGAACTGCTCAAACCAGAAAATATAGATTGCAGACCACGCGCAAGGGGTTGAAGCGCTCCAGCAATCATAGAGAATGTCTGATTGTCGATGGGTGAGTGGAGGCTTAAGACATACGAGTTATGCAATGGTGTGTATGATGATTCATTATGTGTTGAGATCAGTGTTGTTGTTGTATTCCCGAGCACCACGCTCGTCTCGTATGTTTGAACACAGACCTGCAGCATAATCTCCACCGCAGTCGCTCTCTCCGACCGCAGATCGGTTCTCAATACATAAATGCTGGCCAGCGGATTTGCTGAGTCGTTAAAAGCCAAGCTTGAATTTGCCAACGTGGTAATGTTTATGGACGTAGCTCGATCCCTGATCAGGTGGACACCATTTGGTAGCGTCCAGTTGCCTATTTCGGGTGAAAAGTACTTCAAATTCGGATTGTAACTGGGATTAGGAACATATTGCATGTATTTCGTGATGTTTGCAGCTGTACTGCATATGCCTAGAGAAGAATATTTATTGAAAGTACAATTGCCTGTTGGGCAGTTGGCACCCAAGTCACTCAGGCTGATGCTGGGGGTGGAGAGACCGAGCAGTATGGATGCTTTCATTGATAGGTCTATATCGCCTGCATTCAAAGATAGTCAGTACTCTGGTCATATATTTAGGGGGAAGTCAGAGCCCACCTTGCGTACCGCCATATCGTCTTACTTCGTTGACACCAGACGCACCAATAGATGATTGGGTATAATTAATGGCCCGGGCCACTGATGCACTGTCGACTGTGACGTTTCTTGCAGGATATGTAACGGACTGTTGAACCATAGGTTGTATTCCAAGAGAGGAAATGGTAATCAGGACTCCGATGATGGCGAGGGGTCTAAAAGTTCATTCTTAGCACTCCACTTACAGCACTGGTGCAATGTCAACGTACGACTTCCATGCCGTCTTCACCAGCAGGAGGGATCCCAACGGTCCCCTGCTAGCCTTTTCAAACTCTCCAAAATCGGCTAGTGGACAGACCTCATCGCTGGCTCCTTTCTTGGGGGTGAACCATAGCCACTTTAACTGCGAGAAGCCAGCCGCAACAGCTACCATCATAGCTGAACTCACAAACGTCGATAGCAGTGATATCAGAGTGTTGATTGTAATTCCGTACGGCCAATCGGGCAGTGGCCGGCCATCAAATGCCATCAAGATGACGAAAATAACAACGAGACAAGATATGCTGAAGATGAGACTTAGAATTTCACAGAAAAATGTATCTTCTGTAATGCGAGTGAGGAGTCCAGGTTTTTCTGTCTTTTTTTCTGTAGATGGTGAGCTAATAGTCGAGGCAGCCTCCTTATTTTCACAGTCTCGGTTCTTTGTGACGGTTAGCTGTTCATCTCGATTGTCCAGACTAGGACATGATTCCATTCTAAGCGAGTTTATCCTAGATACACTATGCCCTAGTCCTTGGCCTGGGGTGGGATCAACGTCGTTTATCAATGGTTCCGCTGACATGATTAAATTCGGTATATCGGCCACACTTGGCTCGACTTTTCTCAGTCCGGCAGATACTACTGAGTTGCGCTGCCAGAGTTCGCTCGGGGCTAGATGGCGGTATTCATGGATACAAAGTGATTCTGTTGCTCGATAACAAAATTTCATATGAGCGATTTACGTTCATTTTATAGTCTGTACGACAGCCTTGCGGCATTAATTTCACCTGATGACAGAGTCTAAGCCTCGTAGCACGAGCCGTGTCTGCCTTATCCAGTTGGGCTGAACAAAGCTAGAGCAGGTGGGGGGGAGGGTTGTATCCAATAGAAGCCACACAGAATCCATCTGGACCATCAGACAGCTGAACTACAGCCCTAATATGGGCAAATAAGAGAAGCCAGTGCGGCTTGAGAGGTAGCCAGCCACCGCCACCGCAAGATAGGCCCTGCATCATGATGTCATCATACACTGGTCACAAACTAAGCTAACTATGTCTGTCTTGACATACATGAAGAATAGTATTCTGGGTCGTTTGCAGCTAGTGATCACTGGGCTTATGAAATCGCCGTTTGTGGCGGGGTGGTTGCTCTTTTATATTGACTATTACGGATAATGTCTGGGCTGCGCAAAGGCAAGCAGAATAAATGGAAGATCTCACCTACTGTCTCCCAAGCATCTTTAAGGTGACCATGTCAATGATATACATAGAAGGCGGTGAATAGGCGTTCTTTCAGATACGGCAACAGACCATTGAAGCAGCCAGAGATGGTTCCATCCTTGCACGGGGCCTTTGTGTTGAAAGAACCACTGAAAACGAATCTGTCCAAATTATAGCGGAGAAGAATTTGGCAGCGAGCCCATCGTAATTTTTAGGTTCTAGGCACATTGCCTCCAGGGAGTAATCCGTCACGTATTTGAACACGCTAGATATCTCTAGCGGCAGTCTACGAATTTACCTGTTACGAGTCGCGAATGGTACCGGGAGGACAATCGGGCTGCTTGATTTGAGAACAAAAGATGGCGTACCACAGAGAATTGGGATCCCTGTTCCCAAACACGACTTCTGAATTACATGACAATTACAAACATCGCCGGGGTATCCTTCCGTTCTACAAGAAACCATCGCGTCCAATAAGTCTCCAAAACTTGTTTATAATAATAATAGCCACTATAAAGGCTCTTTTGTCTCAATATACGGTTCTTGTGTCCCCGATTGTATTTTATGTGTAGTAAAAAAAAGAGGTGAGCTCAACCGGTTTTCCAGGNNACAACAAAGGCTGGTCGTTTTGCCCCGACCAAAAGAACAATTAACTTAAATCTTCTGTATGCACAATCTCAATGCGTCTGTGACCCCGTAGATGAAAAGTCTATCGTAGGCAACCCGATATTTAAGATGGCTTCCCCTGCCCGGGCCCGTCGCACGCCTTCCAGCACGTCTTCCATCGAAAATGGAAAGAGAGCACCCTAGATAAAGCACATCTAGGAAATCAAAAGTGCATTTCGGGTTACAATCATTGTTTTTAAAATTCGAATCCGGAACTTCCAGACGAAGGTTGCCAAAGATTAGGTGAATGGAGTCAATTGGGCCAATCCCACGGTCACATTTGGTAAAAGGCAAGAGATGAGTTCTATGGGAGGTCCCACTCCCAGATTGTATTTTAATGGAATACTGATTGAACAGCTGACTTAAATTTTATTGCGTTATAGTACTAACCCTGATTATTTAGTTATTTTCTTTCCTTCTTTATCTTCTCTTTTGTGAGCTTTTATTTCCTTCCAGGCTAATAATTCTAACTATATTATTAAATTTAGGATATTTCTTTTCTCAAAGGAACAGAAACCTCACAATTATCACACATTACGGTTCTTGTGTTATAACAGTGACGAGGCTGCCAAACTGAATTTAAACTTGGTTGGAATAGCGCCTCGATCCGAGTGTGACCAAGAAGGAGCCTTGACCATGTCAACAATTGACTCTTCTGGCAAGGCCGCGGACTGGATCTTGGCTCAATTCCATTACGATAAGAGAAAACCCGAGATTTCGTGATAGGTTTTGATTTCAAGCACGGGGACACTTGTATTAAACATTGGTCCTGCACTGTTGCCGTAGAAATGCTCCATTGGAGCAGCTAGCGGCAAAATTCAAACACGTAGTGCCAGATAAATTCAACAGGAGGCTGCTTCGTCCTCGAGTTCCTCAACAATAGACTCGGCTGCGAGGGGATCGAGCTCCATGTCTTTCTAGTCTCGCCCGGGGGTGTGTTGTTCAGAATTGGTGAGACAATCAACGCCATTATCAATGTCCCGCCGTATTCAGATCGGCACGGCGGCATAGAAACGGACCGATGTCCCTGTTGGAAACGGGGACTGGAGCAGTGAGTGGCCTGCTTTTGGAGTTGACGAATGTTGTTCGCTCCGACCGTTTGATAGATGATATCCTGGCATTCAAGCACAACTATTGGTTGGTCATTTTACGCTTCTTGCTTTGTGCCTAATCAAGCAACAGTATCAATTGACAGAGCTGTTGGAACATTACCACAGAATGTTCGCACCAAAGGAAGGCACCTATGTTTTGATTTCACATGTGAGAGAATCCACTAGTATCTAGTCTAACGTCAAATCCTCCAGTCCGTAGTCGAGTTTTTAAAGCCGCGAGGGGCGTTGATTCATCAATTCAATAGTCTGCGCCTTATCAATGTGGGGGAACAAGCTTTGAGTCCGTTGTCCCGGTTCAAGATCCGGCCCGTGATCGGGGCCGAGCTATGGCTAAAACCGGAACTAAATGTCGGGGTATTTTTTTCCCTTTCTTTTCAGCTTTGATCAGATAGCCTTTCGGCGAGACCCTTGGTAGTTAACCCTGGGTTTAGCCAGCGCGATCAGGCACACGGCAAAACTTCCCATTCCAGACAGAATTCGACCAGGTGACAAGGAGGGCTTCTTTGGTGAAGGTGCTGACTAGCTCCGTTGTCTTGGAACTCTGGCGCGGCCACATAAGCCCACGAGGACTTTATGATCAAGCGGTATGCCAATTCATTGTGGTCTAAACAGGGAAGTCCCAGGCCAAACAGAGCACCTCGTGTCCCAAATTGGCTGCCAACATTCCTTAGGCTGTGGTAAGACGGCACAGCACTCCCATACCGGACCCACATAAATGGTTCTGTAACTTCCGCGACCATGTAGATTTTGTGAGACTACATGTACCGTTTTCAAGACACCACTCTATGATTGGTCAGTGCCTTGACCGGCACGAAGGTGCAGTCTGACGTCTTACGACAGTCAAAGTGATAGGACACTCGTTCTCGAGCCATACGTCAATGGCTGAATTGATGCGCAAGAGCTGTCCTAAACCTCATTTGGAAGTTCTCTTGTCGGATGTCTGCGTGATCCTCCGATGCCGAACTTGCCTATTTGCTGTGAGTTGTTTCATGATGAATACTCTACTCTCATCAAATGTGGATATGGGGTCACTGCATGAAGTCAACAAGCCAACATTTGAATAATACCACAGAACAGCTTTTACTTTCGTATTCTTTGTCTTTCTTTATATAACAGTACTTCTGTTTGATACAGGCGTCCCTTCTTGTTTTGGTACATTGTTAACGATGAAACTCGCGCCAATCCAGCCTGCAATCCAATTCCTTTGAAAGCCCAATCTAGTTGCACGCTGTTGACGCCGCACAAGTGATGCTCGAACCCAACGCCACTTATTTTCTCAAAACATTGAAAGCCAAAAATCAAGGCCCATCCCAGCTGGCTGCTCATCATGTCCATTACTCATCTCTTCATGGGAATATACACCACTCGGGGCACAGTTGTGGGCGAACTCCATAATGCTATTGCGCGCCATGCCCTCAGTCCATGGCACCCGTTTCTCCTTGCCAGTTTCTAATTCTTATTCCATACAGCCTCATCAAAGAATATATCCCAGGAGGCTTCGTTGTTGGGGAACGACATTGGCGGGACATTTAATCTCTCCGCGTCAGAGTAAATAGCTGTATTGTTGGAGAAGTGGCCTTGCTTTATGCCTTGCATCAGCCCGGAGATGTCGCTGGGAAGCTCAGAGGTGAAGATGGATCCGTCAAACTCGAAATCCACGGACAGGTTTCGTGGGCTAACGTCCCCAGCACCTGCTGCGGCTACTGACGAGGTATAGCTTTGTAAGCCAGGCGGTGATTCCGGTTCTGACGAACCTTCAGACTCAAAGACAAAGTCTTGTTGGGCACCTACATCTAGGCATTGTTCACAATGGAACGACCCGCGGCCATGTCCGGGAGACATGTCGGGAGAGTCTTGAAGCCCGTCGCCTTGGGGCGGCGAAGGGAAGGCAGGAGGAGGATCAGAAACGGGCCACGATGTCGAAATGTGCTGGCTCGCTTGAGGAAAGGCCTCGGCAAAGCGTCTGTTCACATCGTTCTCGCGCCATTGCTTTTCCCTGACGGACATGGCTTGGGATATGGCGAGGCGGTTGGCCACGTACGCGTTTGCCCGCAGAGTCAAATCCGGAGATGTGGTCAGGACGGGGTCTCCCAGGAGGCGGCTGAGGCGCGGAAGCGGGTCGTCTTCCTCCTCGTACATCTCGTCGCCGATGACTATCGACTCGGAGATGCGGAGGGCCTTGCCGGTGCGCATCTTGTGGATGCGGCTGGCCATGTGGGCAGAATGGAGGCGAGCTTCGATGCTGCGGTCGGTGCGCCTTGAGGCGGCGACGTACGCACGTTCCTTGTGGTAGCCATGGGGCGTTTGGGCCTGTGAGTTTTAGTGTTAGCCAGGGTGCCGAGGAGGGGCGGCAGATGTTGGGTTTACCTTTTGTGAATGTCGAGTAGTTGGTGCCATGGTGAAAAGATGTGAAATCACAGCAAGATTAGGTTTATGACGAGCATCACCTCCATTGCATGCATGGCAGACGGACGGGGGAGGGTCTGTTTTAACTGGTGTCCCTAAGGACAGGGGGTCGAGGTGCTGCCACGCCAGATTGGGATTGAGGATTCAGCATCATGCTATTCATGTTTGGCACATCATGCCAGATGCGTGCCCAACATTATATCGATGTGACATCATCTTCACGTCGGTGGGCTTTTCTGTTGCAAGGAGCCGGCTAATCTCGATAAAATCAAGGCGTAGGTGGCAGACCCCCCTTGCAGTGCTACCCTGCACCCTTGCACCCTTGCCACCGCAAGGACATTTTGCTCCTAACCCCGCCCGTCAAGGTGCCATCGGGCCACGAAGACCCCACGGACCCCTCTGAGATCACCCTCTAAGATTTCCTCTAGGGCCCATCTAGTGGCCCAACGTAGCGGGGTCTCATCCAGTGACGTCGGTGGAGACACCTACCTAAGACTGTCTGTACAGTATCCCTTCTGTCAAAGCTGCCCGCCGCATGCTACGCCGCTATCATGAGCGACACGCGTCACTTTGACGCAACCAAGGCCTGTGGCCTGTCGCCGTGCTGCAGGGACGGTAGCTTTCAACGGTTCCTGTCGATCCTGACAGGTAGAGCTCCACATAACATGGACATTGAGCCGCATCCGAGACCTCTGATCCCTGCCTATTTGTAGCCGCGCATCCGCTGTTGGGCGCTCCGTAGGAAATACAGCTCCGGAGGACACCATCCACCACTTGTGTTAGAGTGCTGATTCATAGTTTGCCCAGGGAACCTTTCAGAGTCTTCATCGGCGGCATCTTTGCTAAGGGAAGACACACTGCATATATAATTTCTCAGGCTAAAAACCACCTTTGCTCTTAACAGCTGGCCAATTGAGACCAAAACATCCGTCATCGATCCAATATTGGTGCCTCTAGGGTAGCCATTTCACATGGCTCAAAGACGCATGTCAAATCAGTTCTCTTTCCACACGACTCAATTTTGATAGCATCAGGATCATAGAATGACTGGGTCAATACAGCACCAATATTCTTCCTTTAAGGTGAGATTGGTTGTGACTGTGGCCATTTAGCTGTCCCATGCGGCTCTCTATGTGATTGGGTTGTATGTCAGCTGTGACGTTGCAATGAGGTAATCTCCACGCTAACTCCCTCTGCATCGTCAACGTTGGGTTCGTTATCCGTCGTCAGCAAGCACAAAATGGCTAACAATAATCAGGAACAAGTCATAAAAAATGCCGCCCAGGTCATCAGGGCAGAAGGCAACAGTTCGGTTCAGGTGGGCAACAATTACAACCAGACAAAGACGGTCAACAACTACAACGGATCCAGCACAGACGGCGCAACCCGCTGCCTGGCTGACCTCAGATTGACGGACCCGAGGGACGACAAAGCACGAATCGAAGACACAAAGGGCGGTCTTCTCAAGGAAGCATACGAGTGTATCTTGGATCATGTCTCCTTCCAGCGATGGCGAGATGATGCGGGGCAGCGTTTGCTTTGGATCAAAGGCGACCCCGGCATTGGCAAGACCATGCTATTGTGTGGTATTATCGACGAGCTGCGTCGAGAAGGAGTGGGAGTGTCACAGCCCCCCAGGCAAAGCCGGCTTGGTCGGGTTGCGAGGAAAATCACTGGTCCATCAGGCCAGCCGGCCTCCGCAGCCTGCTCTTCACCCGTCTCATTCTTTCTTTGCCAAGGAACTGACTCTAAACTAAACAGTGCCATGGCTGTGCTACGAGGCCTCATGTACCTTTTGCTAGACCAACAACCACACCTCCAATCCCACATCCAAAAGAGGTACGACCAGAGAGGTCGAGAGCTATTCGAGGATTCGAACGCATTCTATACCCTTTCGGAAGCCCTGACTGAAATACTGAGAGATTCCCGAGCCAAATTCTGCTACATAATCATCGACGCCCTTGACGAATGCAAGACAGGCTTGTCACATCTGATGGGTTTCATTAACCGCGCCACTTCCAACCTCACCCGCGTCAAGTGGATAGTGTCAAGTCGCCACCTACCTGACATTGACCAGCAGTTGAGCCGTGCTGTATCGAAGACTGGAAAGGTCCTTGAACTAGATGCCTCTATTGTTTCCCAAGCAGTTGACATCTATATCAACGATAGGGTCACACATCTTGTGTCGCTGAGACAGGACTGGACGCTGAAAAGTCAAGTCCAAGCCAAACTACGGCAAAAGGCAGATGGGACCTTTCTGTGGGTGGCCTTGGTTGTGAAACAACTGGAGAAGATGGAAAACCGACATATGATGAAACTTCTCGACCAAACCCCGACAGGATTGATACCTCTATATCAGCAAATGATGGCTCATGTCCGCAGCTTAGATGATGAAACGAGGAGGCTTTGCTATGCCATTATCTCAACTGCAACTATAGCACATCGCCCCCTTCACCTGCTAGAGCTAGGAGCACTTGCTGGGCTACCCGAGGACATATCTAATGACCTTCAAGCTACAGAAACGGCAGTTAACAATTGCGGGCATTTCATCTCGATCAGGCGCAACATTGCCTATTTCATTCACCAATCTGCCAGAGACTTCTTCAGAAACCAGGAGCCGAATAAAATCTTGGATCATGGACTTGCAGCTGCGCATTTCCGCCTATTCAACAATTCGATTTCAATCCTGACCAAGACACTACGACGTGATATCTACAGTCTCAAAGGCCCTGGAATCATGATTGACGAGATCCAGGCACCAGAGCCAGATCCTTTATGCCCAATAGCTTACTCTTGTGTCCATTGGGTTGACCACCTACACGATGCTATCTTGATGGAGGCACCCGGCTTCAGTACTACCATGCAGGATGATGGCCCGGTTGATAATTTTCTCCGTACAAAATACCTTTACTGGCTTGAAGCGCTGAGCCTATTGCGCTTGATCTCCGAAGCAATATTAATAGTCAATAAACTTCAAGCACTACTTGTAAGTTGATTTGGTGCTCAATCTTGGAAGGGGGTGTATTAACCATGGCAAAGAGACAACTTGCTTCGGAAAATCTGCTTGAACTGGCTCGAGATGCGCACCAATTCCTTCTATTCAACAGAACCGCCATCGAAAACACCCCGCTGCAGCTTTACTATTCGACTCTGTTGTTCAGCCCAGTTCACAGCATCATAAGAAAGTCCTTTCAACACGAGGCGCCAAAATGGGGTTTTTCCAGCACGGATAAGAATCTAGACTGGAATGAGTGTATTCAGACTCTAGAAGGTCATGCGTCCCAAATTAATTCCATCGTCATTTCCGCAGACAGCCTGCGAATTGTGTCTGGATCATTCGATGCAACCATCAGGATTTGGAGTTCCACCACGGGCCAGTGCATACAGACACTCAGGGGCCATAGAAGTTGGGTTATTGCCATAACCCTCTTGGAAGATACAGAAGGCGAGCGGATACTATCGTGCTCAAATGATAGAACCATCAAAATATGGGATTCATTGACCGGCCAGTGTTTGAAGACAATCGACGGCTATATACAGCCTAATAAAAAGTCTTCTACACAACTCTCAAAAGAGCTTCTGCGAACTGTGCCGAGACTATCAGCCAAAACCAATAAGCCTCAATACACTGGACTAAGCACAGGTTTAGAATCTATAGCATTCTCTCCTGATGGCCAGTTAATCGCATTTGGTTCAAATGAAGGCATCATTCAGGTCCAGCATGTAACAGAAAACCGATGTGTACAAACATTCCAGTGTCAACATAGGATAGGGTCTTTGGCCTTCTCGCCAGACGGCCGGTACGTCATGTCAGGAGCTGTACTTTATCCAGTCCAGATTTGGGATATAGTCTCAGGACAGTGTGTAAAATCCCTTGAAGAGGAAAGTAGCCATGACTGGTATCAACTCGTGGCTTTTTTACCGGACGGCCAACGCGTCATATCGGCATCGCATGATAATACAATCCGCTTATGGGATATATCCTCAGGTCAGTGTGTCCGATCACTTTCAGGCCATACCCAAAACGTCACATCTGTAGCATTCTCCCCAGACCAGCAGAGGATCGTTTCGGGTTCACTTGATTCGACTATCAAGATTTGGAATATCGCCACAGGCCAGTGTTTACAATCACTTGCAGACCATACGGGCTCTGTTGAATCCGTGGCTTTCTCGCCAAATGGACAAAGGATCATCTCAGGTTCTAGTGACAGCACTATTAAAATCTGGGACCCGGCAGTAAGGAAGACCGACAGCGTGGGAGAGACTGATAATAGTCGTGGACTCTTTAGTCTCATGCCGTTTTCCATAGCCTTATCCACAGACGCACAACATATGGCAGTTGGATTAAATGAGGGACTTGTTCAGATTTGGGATACGAAACCTTTCAGGAATATAAGGACGCTAGAAGGACATCGTTCCCTAGTTCGGGGTGTGTCGTTCTCAGCTGACAACAAGATGCTCGCGTCCGGCTCTCACGGGCAAATTAACATTTGGGTGATTGCAGCATCACGGTGCATACAAACCATTCATGAGGATTGCTTTTCGGGAGATTTCGTGGCATTTTTAAGCAATGACCAGCAGGTTGCTTCAGTATGTAGCGGGAAACATGTCAAAATATGGGATATAGTCTCAAGCCAGTGTATCCGAGACTTGGAGATTGACGTGTCCGGCAAGCCCACGATATTTTCACAAAAGGATCTAAGTCTGTCTTACAGTTTCGATTGGAATATCAAGGTGTGGGAAATCCAGGAGGAACGACGGATCCAGAGACTGAAGCATGATTCTTCTGGCTATTCGTCCGTTAATCAAATTGTGGGTTCTGAATTAATGGCAAACAGAGGTAGTGGTATTGGAACCAGTGCGAGGCAGATTAAAAGTTTGGAGGGCCATGGTACGCTTAGTCGATATGAAGTTGAGGAGGAAGGCAGATGGATTAGTGAGGACGGGCTGAGGGTTGTTTGGTTGCCGAGGCATCATCAACCGTTGAGCTGGGCTGTAAGCGGGACGAGTATAAGTATTTTATCCTATTCAGGGTCTGTACTTCTTATAAGATTCTCTTCTGATACTCCATGAGAATAGAAGGTTTTAGATGGTTGACCAATGGTTCATAGGTCTAATCTTGAGATAAAGAATGAGCTCCTATATAAAGAAATCTAAACATACCCTTTTATTCTCTAAGTGAACTTTCTACTTTTTAGCAAGGTTTCCTCGTCCAGCAAAGGCCCACCCGATTTGGTTTGCCATTTTAGCATCCACACCAAGATCATCAGCAAAGGCCATCACTTGACCAGGGTTCCTTTGAAACCAACGGCCTACAAATACGACATCAACACCTTCCTGCGCCGCTGCCTCAGCGACATTGCCGTCCTTGAAGCCCCCGACAGCTGAAACAAGAATCTTGTCGCCGACGGCTCGCTTGATTTGCTGAGAGTAAGCAGCCTGGAATAACAAGCTTCTGTTGAAATTCAGGTTAGCCTCGGGGTGAATACCACCCGAGCTCACGTCCAGAAGATCGACGCCGCGATCTGCGAGCAGCAACGCCAATTGAATCGACTGCGCAATGGTCCAGCTTTCCGGAAACCGGGCGCGGCCTTGTTCGGTGAGCTCGAACCAATCAGTCGCGCTAATACGGACAAAGAGAGGCATGGTATCGGGGATAACGGCACGGACTTCCTGGGTGGTTTCGAGCAGCAGGCGTACCCGGTTCTCAAAAGAGCCGCCGTACTCATCAGTCCGCTTGTTGGTGACGGGGCTCAGGAATTGGTGCAGCAGACAGCCGTGAGCGCTGTGGAGCTCGATGACGTCGAAGCCGGCCTTGACCGCACGCCTGGCGGCATCGACAAAGGCAGTTTTCAAGGCTTTAATCTGAAGCTTTGTCATGGCTTTTGGCACGGGCGATTCATCACTCCAGGCGATGGCAGAGGGCGCAACAATGTCATCGGGCCAGCCGCCAACCTCCTTCGCAGCGATGGCGCGACTGCTCAGCCACAGCGGCACGGTGCTCGCCTTGCGCCCTGCATGGCCCAGCTGGATGGCAATCTTCTGGTCCTGTGCATGCGCAAATTCTGTAATGCGCCTCAGCGGCTCGATCTGGTTATCACCCCAAAGCCCAAGGTCCCAAGGCGAGATTCGGCCCTCGGGCTGCACCGAAGTGGCTTCGGTAAAGGACAAACCCGGGCCGCGCTGGATGATGCCCCCCAGGTGGGTAAGATGCCAGTCATTGGCGCGCCCATCCTTGTCGGCCGAATACTGGGCTAGTGGGGAAAGTACAATGCGATTCTGGAGCGTGGTGCCGCGGATTTTGAGTGGACTAAATATCTTGGCGGCATTGCCACCCGTTCGAGTGCCTGCTGATGGAGTTTGGGCAGGGTTGAAGTAAGAAATGCCTGGGGCGGCAATGTTGTCTATCGGTTCGTAACTCATTTTTTCGGCTATGAGAGAAGTTGAAAGTGCTCAAGATTAAAATATTGCGGTTTTGTCTTGGTTGTTCTGCTTGATCTACTTGCTACAACATAGAAAGGTATTAGTTTAGTCCAATGGTTTATATCCTCAGAGCATTTGAGGCTTTCTAATGTCGATTATAAAAGTTGCATAGAATCTTGATGATGTCAGATGTAGGTCGCCGACCATTGCAATAAGCAGGAGCTCCCTTTTTCGCATTGTTGCGAAGTCGGTAAATCCGAGAGATGACAAACCGGTGGTGAACCCTGAACTGAGGATAAAGGTCTGACTGCATTATTAATATAAGCAGAGAGCAATATTGGGAGTGTGTTAGTATGTCTTTATTTAGTAAATTAACTGAAGGAACTGCACGTGTAAGCCCAACAGATCATGCCGATGCTACCACACCCCGACAATGTCCCGAATGCCGAACGCCGCTCCAAGGGCTGGTGTTCAGATGGATGAAGACGGCTTTCTCTGCCAGATATGAGCGAGTCATTGTAATCTCAGAAACACTCCTGACATACAATGCGCTAGACTACTACAAGTCAAGCACTATCTTAAAATTGTGCTAGGAAATGCTAAGCAGTAAAGAGGTTGGTGTTGACATTCTTACCAGCTAACAAATGCAAGACCATTTTTGGGTCTGCAACGCATGATAGGATGCACGTCTGATTTTACCAATTACTGATCTCAGGTCAGGTCGCCGAAGTCTTCGGCCTCCATAGCACGCCCTACATGAACCACTACCATTAATCCCACCAATCACATATCAGTTTGGCCGCTTGGAGGCAAGGTAAGCAGGTTCTGTGCCCCGGATGACGTAGTCGCAATTGCACGCATTGCCCTGCCCGAGATGATGTGATTGGCTGCGAAATCATTCCACTTCAAGTTTGAGACAAGCTTACGACGAGGAATCGCAAACAGACCAATCGGGTTCACCGTCAGTCGCACCAACGAATCTTCTCGGAACAGACTGGAATATTTCAAGGTAGTTTGGTGGTCTGATTGACTTCTCACTGGCAACCTATGAAGGTGTAAGCTAACAACGCTGCATGGAGTTTCAAATAGCCCAATCTGTTAAATAATCGACCGTATTAACCTGTATTCACAATACAGGCTTCTGTCGCTGCAAGGAAACGTAGATGACTCCATAGTAAGATTTTATTTCCTAACCCTAGACTGGTAGTTAGAAGTGATCTGAGCCGCATTTTACAGCTCCCTAAAATCCACTGTATCAACCCAACAATTCCCTGAATCAAAGTCATTTGAATATACAATGTTCACAGCAATCCATCCATCACTATTGATTTGTGCTTCCGAAAATCTGCAAACAGTAGAATAAGTCTGCCATTTATTCATAGTAATTTCGCTTATACCAATTGCTTTGTATCCGCTGAATGTTGGCCCATTATATAAACAGTACATTTCAATGGATACGCACACCGGTCGAGCGGGAGCACCAACGTTTGCCACGAAAGATCGAAGTCCAAAGTAGTAATCAGTATCAGGCTTCATCGAAGTCTTATCCAGAATCTGACGTATTAGACGTTGATCACCGTCACCACTCATTTGGAACTTGAGAGAACCTCTGCCATCGTGGTAAATAGATTGGTCAATGTTACTATCGCTTGTAAATAGCCAAGGGCTAACTGTTGGTGGCGTCATATCAAATCCACCGTTGGAAAGGAACGTTGGGGCTGGGATAGAGGTGGTTGTGGTTGTAGTCTTTGAGGTTAAAGCGGTTTCAGTTGTAGCTTCGCTCGATACGACAGGTATGGCTGTCGATTCGGATACTGATTCATCCGTCGATGTAGTCAATGAAGGAGTCGAAATTATTGACGGGTTGTCGATTGTTTCCGTGGCGAGAGTGGGTATTTCCGTCGAGGCCGACGATAGGGTCGAGGTCATCGATGAACCATCGGTCGTTGATGAAATTTCGGCGGATGATGAGCTGACGCTGGTTGATGTGGAGTCGACCTCTTCGGTCTGAGTAGGCAATAGCGTCGAGATTATCGAGCCATCAACTGACTTCGTTATCGAAATGAGAGTCGTGAAATCAGTTGCGATGTCCAAGGTTGTTGATGTAGTCAAATGAGTAATGGAAGTTGCCTCGCTTGTCGGGATGCGAGTGTCACTTGGTGATGTCAAGGATGACAAGGAATGCACTCTGCACAAGGCGGCAGCAGAGCTACGGGCTAGAAGCCCGAGGCCGGCAAGGCTCATACTAACAATCCGACCAGCCATAACGATAAAAGGCGAATTGCTTGGGACGCAATGCTCAAAAGGAGCAATGAGACATAGCCAGGTTACTGACTTTTTAACTTGTGGCTGGCCCTCCCGTGGTCAACATGGCGGAAATGAGGCTGCAAGACATATCCACCTTTTTTGCTTGGCATAGGGTATTGTGGACCTCTTGACCCAGCACTAACGCGATCTGGGCAACAAAAATCAATAGTGCGTGCCAGGTGCAGCGTCTAGTGATCTCAGCTGAACGCTTCTCGCATGATGGCTAGGAGGAATGGGGTCAAATAAGACAAGGCAAACTTGGCGATCCTCATCATCGGCACCACCCCACTGAACGTCCGCATCCGAATACATGAACAGCCAGCCTGGATAGCCAGGTGGTCGGCCATCGTTATCTTTTGGCCGGGCCAGTCAGGGAAGTCCTTCACCTGCAGTGTCGTCTTGGGACTCATTATCGGCGGCTCCGTTACCCCCTGGTTGTGTGCGTTTGAATCTCTGGCCATGAGGTATTAGACCGCGTTTACGATTGATCTCCCCGCAGTTGAGTATGCGTTTGCCCATTTTTGCCAATAATTGAGCGGAAAGAATGAATGAATAGTTTGGGAATTTGCCTGGGTCGGGTGGATTAGGCTATATAAAAAGATGACCCTTTGTATTTGACCTCAACCAACCAACCAACTAGTGGAATTTGCAGCTCGCACAGGCAACCACACATAACTGCCAAGCTTCTGCTGTTGGGACGCCAAGGGACGGCTGGAAAAAAGAGACCGTTAGTAATATATTGGAACATTGAATTGACCAAAGGGATTACGGTTATTAAGGCCTAAGGCGCTGGCTAGGTGCCTGGTATGAACACGGCAGGAAGCGAGATTAAGGTTATTATGTAATCCTCTTCCAAAACACTAAAAGGGGCCTTATTTAGCTAGAATAGATAGAATAATGATTATTATTATAACAACAAGACCCCTAGCAGCTGCTACCCTTACTGTGACCTTAACTGCGTCATCCAGTGACCCCGGGACTTACCTACAAATGATCCCTGTCGAGTAATTTGGCAACGAGTTTGACTCAGTGAGCTATGACGTTTAGGCTTATGGATGCCGAGTATTAGGCGCTGTTTTTTTCTCTCTCGTGCTGTCGGGGGCGCCTAACTGGATCCGGCAAACTTCAGTGTGCCACAACACCAAAGCGCGCTAAGGAATCACTCCCCTCTACCAACAATTCGGTCTGTCTTGAGTCATTATAGAGGGGTATTTTGAAGAACTCAGATGGCGGGTGATTATCAAGGCTTTTTTTCTGGATTTTATGGGCCATATATATGTACCCGGATTCTTGCTTCTTTATCTATATCAAACAGCATGAGTTAAAGGATGTTGTAGACAAAATTAATATTCCTGTTTTCATTCGCAACGCAGAGGACGAGAATTTTTGTGTTTGGCAGCCGGAGCAAATGAAGGATGCTCTGGGTGTTACGACCTGAACCCTCA